>JAIPRL010000390.1:0-42225 GCA_025469235.1 Pemphigus obesinymphae
CTGTCTCACACAAAATATTGGCTCCATTGTTGACCTCCCAGGCATAAACCCAAACTGATTTCTAGTAACAGTTGTCTCACCTCTTACCCTTTTATCTATTATCTTTTCCCAAATCTTCATACTGTGGTTCATAAGTTTTATCCCTCTATAATTTCCACAATCCTGTACATCTCTTTTACCCTTAAATATTGGTACTTTACAACTCTTCCTCCACGCTTCTGGAATTTTTCCTTCTACTAGTATCTTATTAAAGAACATTGTCAGCCATTGTATACCTAAACTTCCTAATACTTTCCATACTTCTACTGGTACTCCATTCGATCCCACCGCTTTCTTATTTTTCATTTTTCTCACAGCATTCCACACTTCCTTTTCCCTTATTAAATCCACCATACCCAAATACCACTCTACCCGATCAATTTCCTCTCTCGCAAATTCCTCATTTAATAATCCCTCAAAATAGTCTTTCCATCTCTTTATCACTTCCTTTTCCTCTGTTAACACCCGCCTATCCTCATCTTTTATACACCAAACATTTCCCTGGATTGTTTTTCTCTTTCCTTAGCTAGCCTGTACACTTCTTTTTCCCCTTCTTTAGTTCCTAACTTCTCATACAACTCATCATATTTTTCTAATATAACTTTACTCACTGCACTTTTTGCTGCTTTAGATAAACTTTTATACTCTACCCAATCCTCCCTCTCTCTGTTTTTCTGCCATTTCTTAAACTGTATTTTTTTTTTGATATTATCTCCTGTACTTCTTCTGCCCACCACCATGTTTGCTTATCCTGTGACATATTACCTCTACTCACGCCCACGACTTCCTTAGCAACTTTCTTAACACCCTCTGCTACCTTTTCTCACATTTCGTTTATATTCCCTTCCACGTTCCACATCCCTGTCCCAATTAGCTTTCTTATAAATACTTTTTCATTTTCACCCGTTAGTTTCCACCACCTAATCCTCGGTTCCTTAACTATATTTTTCTTTTTGTACACCCTGATTTTCCTTCACCAAATATCCATAACCATTAACCTATGTTGTGCTGTCACACTTTTCCCTGGGATCACCCTAGAGTCCTTACACTCTTTTAAGCCCCCTCTCTTCCACATAAAATAATCAATTTGTGATTTGTTCCCTCCACTCTTATAAGTTATATAATGCTCTTCTCTCTTCCTAAAATAAGTGTTTACAATTGCTAATTCATACGCTGATGCAAAGTCAAGTATTTTTTCTCCATCATCATTTCTTTCTCTATACCCATACCCTCCATGCACTCTATCATAATCTATTCTATCACAGCTTACATGTCCATTCATATCCCCACCAATTACAATATTCTCATTTCCTTGTACTCCTTGCATTACTTCATCCATCTCTTGCCAGAACCCCTCTTTCTGACTATCCTCACATCCCACTTGTGGAGCATACGCACTTACTATATTTAATACTTTATTCTCTAATATTACTCTTACTAAAATAACCCTATCACTTTTTCTAATCACCTCTACCACTTTTCCTTTCATTTCTTCATCTAATATCACTCCTACCTCATTCCTTGTACTAGTCCTTCCTGAATATATGATTTTATACCCCTCACCAATTTCTCTTGCTTTCTCCCCTTTCCACTTTGTTTCTTACACACAACAAATATTCACATTTCTCCTCTTCAAAACTTCTGTTAACTCTCTACTCCTACCTGGCAATGTTCCTATATTCCACGTACCTACTCTCACTTTGGACCTATCCTGCGTACTCAAGTGCGAATCTAACCCAAAACACTTTGGTTCTTTCCCTACACCATCGACATCACGGCCGTTGGGTAGATCCCCATATATAATTGATGGAACGACTACCGCAGCCGCTGTCAGGCTGGTACTGGTCACTTGGTACCTTAGGCTATCTCCACACCCAAGTACACAATTTTGTTTTCCCCGCGAACATCCGAGATGGGAAAACTCACCTATATTCTTTTTAGGACTTCTCATACTTTTTTGACAAGTTTTATGCCGGCTGTCGACCTGACGCAACCTCAATTAGTCGACTTCTACGACCGGTATGAGGAAACCATGGAGGTATTCTTAGCCACCTCCACAGGGTTATTTGAAATTAAAAATATAAAAATTAAAATATATACATAGATATACGTATAATTATATAATAGCTAATATAAATATCGAATGATTATATTTAAATTTTTAATCGTATAATATTATGTTTAGCAATTAATACCTATTATTGTTTTTTTTATTATTAAATTGATAAGTGCTTATAAATATTATTTATTAACCTTGAAATTCAGAACTTTACTCATTAATTATAAATATTCTAATCAATTAGTATAGAGTATTACTATTATTAGTAGGAGGTATACAATATAGGAATAGGATTAGGAATTCATAGGATTTGCATATAATATTGTATTCATTTTAATTTAACTAATTATACTTATCCTGTATATTATTATAGGTATATGGTTTTTTTTTAAATATTTTTAATGCTTTTTAATAAGTAGGTATATACTTAATAAGTCATTTTAAATGCATTTTAATTCTATTAGTTTTATCATTAATATACCAAATTGCAAATGCTAATAATAATAATAATATATATTTTAAGTAGGTACTTATCTAAGACAATTGTGAATTTGTATATCGATCATATTATCGGACAGTACTTTTAATGAAAAATAATATGTATATAATTGTATTAATAATTGTTAATTAATTATGAGACATTTTTTTTTTTTTCAAAAAATCAGTTTGGGTTTATTACTGTGAAAAATGGAGCCAATATTTTATACAATACATGTAGTAGAGAAATGTGGAGAAAAGGAAATTTTATATGGTTTTTAATGATCAAGAGAAGACGTATGACAGAGTTCCTATAAAGGTCTTGAAGTGGGCATTAATAAAGAAAGGATTACCAAAGGTGCATGTGATTTTAATAGAAGTCATGCATAAAGGGGCAAGTACAAAACTGAGGATTTTTGTATTATTAGAGTAGGAATGCACCAAGGTTCGGCTTTGAGTCCTTATTTATTTTCCTTGGTATTGGATGAAATAACAAAGAATAAATTGGATAAGTATATATTATATAAGCCGGTATATACATATTTATGATCTGTTCCACAGAATGATGGTGATTTCGTGGAAGGTAGATAACATAAGATAAATGAATGAAAAATAAATGGATGGATGAAGTGGATTATGAAGAAACGTCAAGTTTTTTATGTAACATAAGGATCCCAATCAGGTTAAAGAGTAAATTGTATAAAACAGTGTTGCAGCCTGCAATGGTGTACGAATTAGAATGTTGAGCAGTAGATAGGAAGATAGAACAGAGGATGAATGTAGCAGAGATGAGAATATTAAGGTGTATGAGTGGAGTAACTATAGAAGACAAAATAAAAAATGAGTAGGTATATAATAAATATACCTGTAGAAGTGGCTTCGACTACAGTCAATAAAATGAGAAAATAGATTGAGATGGCTCGGACATGTTTTAAGGAGGGAAAAGACAAAAAAATTAATAAAGGGAATGTATGTTGAACGAAAGCGATGGAACGGAAGACCAAATAAGAGGTGGGGAATGTAAATGAAGTTTAAATATGCTTTCCTGAAAAATTTAAAACTATAGTTTTACCACATCGAACTTTTATCTAAAAAAGTTTTGAAAAAAAGAGTAGGTAGGTACCTACCTACTAATTAAACATTTTTATGAACATGTTTGATGTTAATTTTAATAATAATTATTATAAATTCATTGTAGTATTTTCAATAATATCATGTTAATGATTTTTAAAAATTGTTATATGCTTTAAGTAAAAAAATAACAATATTTCGCAAAAAATAATAGACATTTAATTTTACATGTACCTATATTTCAAATGCATGTTGACTCGTACAAAAAAAAATTAACTTAATAAGTTATTTTTCTAACTTAACCTAATCGTTAAGAAAAAAAAAACTATTATATTTAAACTTTTACTATTTTTTAATATTAACTTAACTTAATTTTTTGGATGTTTTTAGTGCATAATTTTTCCAATTCTATATAATCTATATACGATAATGGCAACAATATAGTGACCGATTGCAATACGAAATTTACATTTCCGATTCTATTCTTTTTTTTCCAGATCGTAATTTATCAATATTTGATTCGGAAAATATAACTTACTACCTATTGTACATGTATTGACCGTATATTACGAATGAGATGAAGTACTTCTTAAAACAAGGGTTAACTTGGCATAAGGACATAATACTCGCATACACACCCCTCGCGCGCGTGGCACTGTATAGCTTCCCGTTCTAAAAAAATATACGACGATCATGGGCGTAAACGTTTCGACTTGACCCAGTGCACTAGAAAAACCTTGACTTTACTAAGCATATAATATTATATAAAACATAAACAAAATATTATACGGAAAAAATCCACATTTTAACGTAGGTATAATACATATACATTATACGTGTATATTTATTCTTTTTTTCGTTTATATTACTATATAGGTAATAGGTATTTTATATTAGGTACCTTACGTCAAACACATATTTAAAAAATCTGATTATATACTATAATATAAAACATATATATTATAAAAATCATTGAATATTCAAAAATTCGTATATGATATGATTACAACATATATAGGTATATAATTTATGACAATGGATTATAAAAGATAAGATATAAATAATGCGTGTAGTACGATGAATTAGTATGTACGATGTATCTAGCCCTATACATTATAACATATATCTATATAATAAAATCAATAACTTTAAAATAAGAATACAATATATTATATTATATAAGGCGTTAAAAATGGTTTCACATAAAAAAAAAAAAAAATACACCTATTGACAATATTTCTGTTTTTGTATAATACATACATAGATGTGTAGGTAATATAGGTAAGCAGTGTGTGGAATAATGTTGTTTTTGATTAATTTGTTATAAACAGAATGTGTAAGCTGTTGATGATTTTTATTTTGGAAAATCACTACAACAATAATATACATACAAACTACAAACATTATAAATACTTACTTACAAGGTTGCAGTCATGCTTGAAAAGTGTTAACAAATTTATTGATTTTATCTTTAAAACATCAGTTTTCAATATTGATAAAAAAAAACATTCCTTCTAAACAACGTATTTAGTAAATGTGTAACTTGAAAAATCTATATCGTACTTATATATGCTATTATCAAATTTCATGTAGGTATAAATAAAATATTTGGTTTTATGTGTTCTATAAATTAGCAATGATAAGTACCTACTACTATTCTATAAATTATAATAATATGTATCTGGTATATATAGAGTTATTTTAGATTCTGAACGTATCGAAGGATCTAGTGGTTTTACAATGATGTTTATACTTTTTATTTTTCTGTTAACACTTTTTCTACCAGAAGGAGTGCTCCGATCTTTACAAACTTACCCGGTTTCCGGTAGAAAATTGCATCTAATTGGTAAATACGATTTCGTCAAATCCAGATTTTTCATTTTTTCGTAATTTCAAAAATAATGATTTTACATTGAATATTGAATGAATATTAAGTATAGTAATAATTTTTTAATAATATATACATACTATTACTACTTTTTGAATAATGCTTAAGGAAAAACTATCAAAAAATGACGAAAAAACGGCAAAAATACGATTTCGTTAAATCCAGATATTTCATTTTTTCGTAATTTCGTAAGATCATATTTATTTTTACATTTGATCTTTGATATAATGTTAAACATAGGTAGGTACTAAATATATAACTAATATTAAGAGTTATGAATACTACACTGAAGCTACGCTCAGAATCGTTTTATTGAATGCAATGATTAATCATTGTTTTGAAATGCAATAGATCCACCAAGAGTATACTACCCAGTAGCGAAGGGAATGCACCCCTAACTGACACCCAACGAGCAAAGTGACCTTTTTTTAAATTTCTATTGTTTAAATTTTTTTTAAAATGTAAAAGATTTAATATTTTTTACTGATAAACTAGTTAACACACTTATTTTCAATAGAATTATACTATATATATATATATATATATATATATATATATATTGGTAGGTACCTATATGATTTGATATAACACATACTACGCACAAGGTTAATGAAAGTTGTAAAATATTATATAAGAATATTTATTTAATTGCATTTGCAATATCTTGAAATTTTAATATCAATTATAATTAATTATAGAATAAATTTACGAAAATTAAAATGCAACGATTTCTGATTATACCAAAAATCTAACTAAAATGATTAGGTATGTTATTGTAATAGACAAGCGTAGCTGAGTGGTGTTAGCTAACTATGAGTTGGTTCTCACAGCTTTTATTTCAGGCCTTTTAAATTATGAAGGTTTTTTTTTTATGTACGTATTTCCTATATAATAGGAGGTATAATACCCAAATCTACAATAAACTTATACCAAAATGTTTAGAAATTTTAGATTCTGTGTAATACGAAGAATTAATTGGTTTTATAATGATGTAGTATTCTTAAGGTCTGTATAGTATAGTTAGGTATTGGTATACATATTTTTAAGTATAGATGTCGCGCATGAGTTTTGGAATAAAGAGCATATTTTAATGTAGCATATTAGTTCTAGTTGGTAAATATTTTAGAAAAATCATTTTTCGATTTATCCAGTAATTTTCTTAAGAGTAAAGGAAACTACCTCTTATAACGAAAATATTAAAGAAATTCAGGGAAAATAAACGTATAAAATTGTTATGGTTACTTATATTTTTTTAAAAATATTATATTTTAAAGTTGTATGTGTACCAGTTCCAGTAGAAAACTTGATCAAGATGATACTTTGAAGAGGTAATTTTTATACGTTCTCGATAAACGCATAAGGAATAACAACTGAAAAATTACGTAAAAATGGTAAAAATACAAATCAGTTCAAATGGTTTTGTTTTATTTTATTATTTCATCGTAGTTCCGAGTATAACGAATAAAATAAGCCAGGAAAACACTTCACATGTTGGGTAGAATATAGGTGGAAGAAGTTAATCAATCATTCCTTTGATCCTCGGCCAGGATAATGTATTATTATTATTTTAATTTAATACATTAATCACAATTCGATAAACACGATTCTGAACGATGTAATTTATTTTTTTTTAGGGGGCATCAAAAAATGATCTCTCTAAAGTACAAACTATAGAATTAGTTTTCTATCCTAAAAGTTATTTTTTAAATGTATTTTATGTATATGTAAACTCACTTGCCGGCTTTACCCCCTTAAAACTATATATACGTAGACACATAAGTCACACACCACATACAGGCAGTTTTTATTTACGCTTGAAAACTTCTAGTAAAATCGAAAAATTATTATTTTTTATATCCATTATAATATAAATTATTATAATGGATATTATGCGATATATAATATAGACGGAGTGAAAAGAAGAAATAAGGAGCCAAAAAATAGCGCCCCCCTCCCATTGAGCAGCAGTGTGCACTGAAAATCCATATATTAAGCCTTCGCTAAAAACATATTTTTTAGGAACAAACATTTTTTTTTAATGTGTACTTCGCTCGTCGGGTGTGTCAGTAGGGGTGGAAGCACTTCGCTTATCAAATACGATACACTTTGTGGATGTATTGCATTTGAAAGCAATGATAAATCATTGCATTCGAAAATAATGATTCTGAGCGCAATTTGGTGTGATATATCTACTTCTACAAAAGACAATTTTATAATGTTACCATACTTGTCCTATATTATATTATTTCAATATATATTATAGTATATTATCCAAATTAATTCTAATAACACGAAAATTGCATTTTAGTAGCCAACAAATATTATAAAATATTGATCACGTAATAATATTAAAATGTCAGTATACATATAATGTATACCTATAATGTATAAGTATGTATACGGTGTAATAGTCATACGCCGTATAGTAGGTAGTCTAGGTATAGTTATGTATACATTGTATATATTATATGTGTACAGTATATGACTACACAAGTTTTTCTTCTACCCCAAGGAATGTACTGGAAAATTCAAAAAAATGCTATGTATAGGGTACCATCTACAGCCGATTTCTTCTATATATCCATATCATATACTAACGCCAAAGATCTCCCTCGGCTGCCTTTGGACGAACATATTTTGTTAACGGAGAAAAAAAAAATTAAACATATACGCTCAGAATCTAAAAACTTGTTGAAACAAAAAAAAAAAAAAAAAAAAAAAACCACGTTATAAACATTTAAACGGTTTTTGTTTATTGTTATTATTATTATTATTTTACAAAATACAAAATGTTTTTCAACACTGCTACACACGCCCACGCGTGATATACAACCAGCTATACGGTAATACTCGCACGCATATAAACCGCGCGTTTGACGTCATCTCTTCCATGGTATTTTTTTTTGTTTAATTTTTTTTTTTTTACCCCAACGCGGCCGTCGCCGCCGCCGCTGCGCCGTTCCGAATTTAAAACCACCCCGTGGGAGGAGGCTTCATAATAATCGTGTTGTGTCGCGCGCGGGATTTCGATTTCGCCGCACGCTGCACGCACGGACATCCTCGGTCCGCTCGACGATTTTCCGCCGGAGGGTTCTAGGAAAACGGGGAGGACCGGGGGCACGAGATCGGGCGGAGAGTGCAACCCCCCCTCCCCCCTTCCCGCGGGACTCGCAATATTATCCCGGACGGCGCGGCGGCGTGTGTATATACCGCGTACCGAGCCGCCGAGCCGCCGAGTTGTGTATACACCTACGCGAGGGGCCGCCGTGACGTCAGAACCCCCTAGCAACGGTGCTGCCGCCGCTCGTGACGTATGCGCGCCGAGCGCGTGACGTCAATCATCATATTGGCCGGAGCCCCCGAGGCGACGCTCGTCGGTGGCGGTCGGCCGGGCCGCCTCGCATTCGGTCTGTCACACGCGCTCCGTACGCTCTGCTGTTCTGTTCCTTTTAGTCGTTAATAAAATAATATAAACACACATTTTTTTTTTTCTTTTCTACATAATATAATAAGCTCGGTAAGTTTTCGGATCGCGGACTCGCATTATCGGTTTTAATTTTAATTTTTGTGTTTTTATAATAATCGGAAAACGATAATTTCGAAAATTTATTATTATTATTTTTCTTTTTTTTTCTTAATAAACATTACACGTTATTGTAAAATATATACGAAAATATTCCTGAACGCGTGTTTTTTCACGTATGTATCATACCGTCGTGGTGTTTTCGGTCGTTTTTTTATTTTGAAAATAATATCATAATTCAACGCTGGCAGTCAAACTACGGTTTCTGCAACGAAATCGCTTAAACTTTATTGGTAAGTCAACATAATATAGCGATTATGCTGTAATATTGTATTTGAATTTTTATTTTTTTTTTTTTTTTGTAACGATTTTTTATATTCGTATAAAATCCAATAAATGTATTATTCGCACGTGCGCACGGAACCGGTTCGATCATCTCGATACCTATTATATTAGGTATATAGATAAAGTTCGGAATCTGCAAGAGCTATAATATTAAAACAAATACCTGATTGATATTATCCTAGGCGGCTACAATATTTATCTTATTTTTCCTATAATTACGCGATTTCTTATTTTTTTTCATTTTTAATATACGCTAATTTCACTTGTGGAGGTCGTCATTCGATGCGTTCGAAAAATTGCGACAGTCGGAAAAAATATACGTGTATACTCCACATATTGTATATTATATAGGTATATTTCCGTATATAATTGCATTTAAAACGCTCTTGTGTAATGTATTAATACTACATATATACCTATATTGGATAATCGCCTTTTATATTATTTTATTAACGATAATACGTTCAAATAAACAAAACAATTGAATATATTATAATATACTCCATTAATTTAAAGTATATCTCTATATCTATAATAAGTACATCGAACATAATATATTATATACAGTAATCTAAAGTACACGTTATAAAAACAATTACAATTTAATATAGTGCTTATATACAAGACGAACGGCAAAAGATTTATATTTTGGATTTTTATCAAATCCAAGGGTTTTATATATTAGGTTCATGTACAATCGAAACACATGCGTTTGCGTCATTATAGGTATATATTAAATATATTTTATCGTCTGATAATCGCTCTAGGTATATATATATTATAGCTCATTAGCACTGCTAACTGCATCATTGATTAGATCGCTGCACGTTGATAGACTGCCTATAGGTATAATATTTTATATATTATATTTTTTCCATGTTATAATTCTCACCCAAAATTTATTTCGTATACCTAACTTATTATCTGACTATTACCTTCAATTTAAGTTTTAATAATAATTGTATATACTAAATACCTATACATATAGAGATATTTAATTTTTTGGCGCCATATTACTGTTAAATATTTTTCCTTGGAGTCCCGTTTCTATACTTTCTTCGGGTACATCTGTTTCTGCAGCGGAGGAATCGAATTCTATATTATGTGCTGATACAGCAATTATTTATGGGGAGAGGGACATTGCAGTGTATAAAATGTAGGTACAAATAATTTTACCTTGGGCGAAGCACCGACCGTTAAAGGACATGTCCCCGTGCGCCCCATCGCTATTGCGATTGTTATATTGTAGGTTTTTTTTAAATGGTTAATTAAGAAAAAAAATTAAATTAAAAACCGAAAACGATATAGGTCAATGGTCAAATTTCACGCACAAGATGATGCCAAACGGTTAACTTATAACTTTTTAAAAAAAAACGACGAATTTTATCTAAAATTTTGCAACATATTTTTAAATAATTACTTGTTAAGTATTTATATACATACTCTTTAAAATTTACAAATTACAATATTAATTGTTATGTTAGGTTATATCTATACACATTCAATTTATATCCAATAAAATACTATAGCGATATGAAAACGAATATAATTTTATTATAAATTTATAGTGCGATTATATAAACTGCATATCTGCAGTATATAAATTATACCTAATAACAGTTTTTATAGAAGTCGAAAATAATGTAGGTATACGGTAAATCATGTAATTTGAAACTTTTAAAATATTCTTGTGGTTTTATCTTTATTTTTTACTAAAATAAATCATGTACACCTTCACACCCGTTTAGTATTTTTACAATATTATAATATTATAATAGGTTAACAATATTTTGGTACCTACCTAGCGTTAAATAATATATGACTATATGACTATACTATGATTATATTAAATTTAAATTATTTAAGAATCGAATTGACTACATAATACGTAACATATAGCTATCGATAAATATACACTATAATAAATATAATATAAAATCGTATGTAATAAAAGTTTTAAAATATCCAATTCGGGCCTATCGTAGTTTTTGTAGTATGAAATATTTATTTATTACCGTCAAAATGTCTTAAAATGTTGATCAATTTTATGGTCGAACAGTCGCAATTGTAGTTTGAAATAGTATAAACATATATAATATTATGGTGATGTTGTGATTAACTACAACAATATTGTTGAAGGTCGTTGTTGCAGGTGAGAAAAAAATCGTAAAAAATTGAGTAATAAATTTCAGTAAACTTATATTAATTATTATTCATATAAACACGATACTATACGATAATATTTATTTTAATTTTTTCAATATGTATATTATATTATCATATAATAATTATAAATCTGATTTTAGAATACGTCTTTAATTTTTAATAAAACTCTAACTATATTAATGTATAACCTACCTAAATGTTTACTATGCAAAAAAAACTTACACATGCATTTATAATAATCAATAAAAAATAAAAACATATAGAGGTACTTCTTCATAATATTAATATATCTAAATATTAAAAAAAAATTCATATAAATATTAAGAACTAATTTCATATGTAAAACTAACGTATTATTTCAAATTTTCGCACACGAGATTTTCAATGGTTTTTTAAAGTTTTCTTTTCTTTTATTTAAGTTATAACTTATAATTTTCTATATGCTTGCGTTTTTACACACTCATTGACACTTTTAATTGATTAATTTAATGGCAGTCCGTACTAACAAAAAACAATGAGCAAAAATGATGACCTTAAAATTCGTTGTCGATATAAAACCACATAATTATAAGTTAACAATGATTAAAATACAGAAGAGTTAGTCGATATTATAAATATTCAGTAAATTTAGACATTTCTGTGTGTGATAACAGCAAGATTGCGAGAAAATAAAATAATTGATTTTTTATGTAATCTATAGCTATATTTTGTCTTGATAAGAATCATATATTAATACGTTTTTGGCCAAGTTATGGGCTCAGAAGTCAGAACTAATTAAAGTTTAAAACTAAATAAACTCGGTATTTTTAAATGTTTAATGATTTAATATTTATATATGATGATTTGTAATGATATTCACCGTGACTTATTCAATGACATAAACTAAATCATTCAAATATCAAAATATAGCCCATGAAAAATAAAAAATGTATATGAAAAAGTACCTAGGTATTTATCGAAAGTTGTTGATTATAGATAAAACCTCTTTTGGTTCTAAATTCACGATGTATTATATACCTATGACTTACATATATGTTATATTATGCTATCGGCTAATTTTAATATCATTAGATTTTTTGAAATAAATAAAATAGTCTTAAACTGAAATTTGTAATATATTATTAAATATATGTATCTACCTATAATTATTAAGTTTTTAAATATCTACTAAAATATCTACCTATAGGATTGATGAATATATATATTTGTTTACCTACTATAAATTTGTAAATATTGTTATCGTTACTTTTTGAACGTTATTATTGATAGGTATACCTAATTATTACAATATGTACTAGTATATACACTATACAGTATTACAGTATCTATACAATGATAAATTAATTTAAAATTACACTTTATCCATTTATTTTTGACAATTAATATGACGTCCAAATATCCAATAATTATTACAATATTTTGAATACAAAATTGCTGTATTTTACAGTACCTTATCATTTTTTATTAAATTAATATAATTTTTTAAATAATTTTTAAATGATTTCCTATAAAATAAAATAATATTATATTGAACAAGTAATGATAATAATACGTATAATAAACCTTCCTATTAAAACACGTACTACAGTTTATATCGAATAAATTTAATTTGCTTTTACTTTTTATTAATTATTACAATAATAATATAATTATTTACACACTCTTTAAAAGGGTCGGTGAAAGTGGTAAAAAATGCACTGTTTTATTATCTGTAAATTATAAATATCAAAAATTGTTTTTAAAAAATCCAATGACTAGGTGGTAGGTACCCTAGGTATAAGTAACCTATAAGAATGATGTTTGGAACCATATATATACTTCCGACCTACTTGTCTTGTAAATTTGTACATTGTATAAATATAGATAATGAATTAATAATAATAAAAAGTGACTTGAGCTATCACATATCTATAGCATTGAAATAATAGACATTTAGAGAATGATGTCGCAGGATTCGTGCAATGTACACATCATGATCTAGGTATATATGGCATAGATATTTTCAGGTTCAGTCAAGGTTGTAAAACTCGATTCCATAACTTGTCCAAAAACATATACCTTATACCTATTTTTTAAACCAGGTTTGGTTATTTTTTTAAACTTTAATCTCAATTATCTAATTAAAAGCTTACACATAATATTATACATATATTATGCATATATTTACGACCTTTGCGTACTCATAATTGCAGTTATTTACACACACACACCATCGTTGATATCAACTGTAATTTCGAAAATCAATACCTCTTCTGACTTCTATATACATAATAATATTATGTGCAATATAACCTGCCCAACAAGAATATACGTAGTATATATGTATATGTAGTAGGTATCTACTACATGCAAAGTAGTGTAGATATATAGAGTAAAAACTTGTATATTTTGTTGGTAAAGTATAGATAGGTATACCAGCTATACCTAGGTATATTTTCGCGAGCGGTACTGTAACGCGTCGTCGTCTTGGTGTACGGTTTACGATCGGGACTCGGGAGAGGAGAAAAACTTGTTCAAGGTTATTATAGGTTAGGTGAATTTTTGCTAAAATCAAGGTTGATTATATGTGTAGAGCAACGTCATCACTGAAACGCATTGATATAATATAAACACTGCAGCAAACTATATTTTATATAATATGTATATAATCTGACAAATGCTATGACACTGGCGTTGATTTTTAACGATTCTCGACATATACCTAGTATCAATGACACCAACTATATTATCAGTTATAAGTATAAACCGTACTTTCACATACATATTTAATATGATCCAATGTTATCCTGTGGGAATTTCGTTTATGTTTGTGTTTTTCGTTAATATAATATTATCATTACGTAATCTCTCTAACAACTTAATATAATATACTGTTATCCTGTTATCAGCACAGACGCAGAGCACACATTGCCGGATATCCAATGCCATTTACACTGGAATTGCATATTGTATACATTTTACATGGACATCGTGCACACAATCGTGTCGTACAAATAATAGAGGCAAACCCAATATACACTATACAACACTTGGGATTTCGATTGATATTAATACAATATTATTATATTATATTGTACATTGCAGTGAATATAGAAAAATATTTCTGACCCAATTAAAAACGTTTCGACGGTGGCGGGCTCATTAATTATCATTACTAAACAAGGCTATATTAATCCACAATAAATCGACCAACGTCACTATTATTATAATAGTGACATATTCACTATATATTATACATATGTGTACACTTTTTAATATTAAAAATGATTGATCAAAATATAACGTTATTTTTCTTTTTCAACGTGCGAATCGAACAAACGATAATAATTATTACTTCAAAAATATTATTTTTACATTTTATTATGTATACTCTAGTTCATTGTTAGTCTAAACGATGTGCGCAAACATTATGTGAACCGGTGTTTTGGGTTTAATGTGTTCTGGATTTGTAGCAGGTTGTCTCTGTTTTTAACCTTAAACGAATGTGCTCAGTGTGTTCCCCACGATTATCAATTGCGTGTTTTGTCGGTTACCAACATAACTATATCATGTAACATCACGCTCGCCATTGAGCTTCCATATATACGAAAATAACACACTTAAAAAATTTAATCTTTTTTTTTATCATTTGAGATGGAAAACTTATAGCTGGTGATATTCTCCCACCCAAAATTAATGTTACATTAAATTAAAAAAAAAATTAAAAACTCAATAAATATACAGGTGTAGGTATTATGTAAAATTAAGTAAATAATATTATATGAAAATATATTATGTTACGTGTTAGTATATTTGTATTGTTCTTAATAACTCTCTCCCAATAATAAAATTGTATGTATATATAATAAAGGTACATAATATATATTATGATTATCCGATAAACTATGGACTAGTCTTCCGATTTCTCACATTTTAAAGTATTTAGTAAAACAATCGTTTATAATTAAAAACGTTCACTTACTGAATTAATTGCCGCTGTATAAAAGCTTTCGCCTTGATGCTATATAAAATCATTCGCTTCTCTATTTCTCCATTAATCATTTCACATCAATTCATGACTTTGTATTTTGTAATGTCATCTTCTTTATCTATAGGCTTCCCAACATCAGATTCCGGTTTATCGATAATTAACGATTCTAATCACCTTTCATAGCGTTGTCAAATTATGTGTCTAAAATCTAAATGATGATAATACATGTTATTATAGTATGATGCGTATGATATTTTTAGCTTTAAATGTTCTTATAATAACAGATGGTATAAATATAAAAGTAAAGTTTGAAAAGAAATTGTATTTATTCTAAACACTATAATGAATAATTGATTTTATTATCGTTTGCTGAGTATAATATAATCCTTTTTTCTCCTGGCCAAAAGACCTAGGACACCAAGATTATCGTCATACAGTCTGCAGATGGGGCAGCCGGTGGTACCGACGATAGAGAGAAGCGACGGCGCGTGGTGATAATAAAAGAGCGCGTCTGGAATAGCGTGCAGCGTGTGCGTGACGCGGCATTTTCTCGGGCCGCGTCCCGGTTAGGGGAGGTTGTATATACAGCGGTAATGGTATAGTGGTAGTAGTGCGGTAGGCGGTTGTACATAGCTGTTGGTCGTGTGTGGGGAACGCGGTGGAGTGGAATTTGACCCAGATATTTCCCTGTATTTATACAATATACATATATAGGTACCCTAAACTTCATGTATACGGAGGGTACGATATGTGTGTGTGTGAGTGCGTATACGATACGTGTTTACGATTTGTTTGTGTGTGTTTGTTAACTTGTGCCCTAAAATACAATCGATTCCGAATGGTATCTACTGACTAACCATCCCTTACCACGCTATACCCACACCTTACGGAGAACATGTTGAAAATACAGTCACTTTGGTCGTGTATTATATTAATCGTAGTTATATCTACACAAGACGGTCAGAGAGACAAAGGATCTCCAAAAGCATCACACAAAATATAATATAATACATACGATGTTCATTTTTTTTTAACTAAAAAATATATACATTATAGGGTAGAAAGCTGTGAACTCAGAGAATAGTGATTATCGGAGATGAGCCTAAATTAAATATAGATAATGTTTTCAACAATTTTATTCTATGACTTATGGTTGCAGCCGGTGATCTTGGTGCAATGATTATACAATCCAAATTTAAATTTAATTGAGTTAATATTGAAAAATAACTCAATTGAATTCAAAAAGCAATAATATATTTGAGTAACCATCATTTTAACCGTCTAAACAAATCAAAAAAGTATAATCTAGATTAGTAAATGAGTTAGTAATAAAATAGTTTTGAACTTCATAGAAATAGTTTTACAACTAAAAAACGAAAAATTTTTCATCACATTTTATAATAATTAGGGCCGGCCCTAAGAAATATTTTTGAAGTAGGTCTCGACAAAAAACTTCTTTGAAAACGTAAATAAGAAAAAAAAATCGTAAAAAAAAAGTAAGAAAATATAAAAATTAGGAAATTTGAACTCAATTCTCTCCACAAATATACCTATTGTTTTATTCTTTTATATCTATGATATTCTCTTATGTCCATCTACTGATATTATTACTGAGTTATCACTTTTTAATTATCTAGGATAGTACAACTATATACAGCTTTCTATCTCAATGTCACCATATATTTTGAAAAAATCTTTCAAATTATTTAAATTTTCTATTTTATGACACTCAAATCTAAAATACATAGATACTATAAGAAAATGATGAAAATTACAAATCTATAGGATTATGTCTGTCCTGAAAATACGAAACTGAATAAAATGTCTGGCTGTATATTATGTCCATTAAGTCATGGTTTCAGTATATACATTAGTATAAATCTAGGACGATTCATCCCCGATCATTTTTGTACCCGACCAAAATTAATTTAATTGTTCTGTTTTATTTTAGTTATATGACTAATTAATTAATTATAATATTATTTTAAAAGGCAAACGTTATGTAATTTGTAGTAACAAAGAAGAAAACTGATAAAATGAACATTTTGTAATGATAAAAATATTTCATTATTTATTATAATATTTTAAATGTAAGACATTTCCCCCGGCTGTTTTTTGAAGTAAAAATTAAAACCTAATTTTTGCAACAAAAAAAGAGACCCAATGCTGTATACAATTCAAGTACAATTTTGTAATTTTTTTAACAATTGTGTGTTAAAAAAAAATAAAAATCTAAGAGAAAATGACACAGGGGGCAATATCGACTTACCTAATATTTTATGGTATGTTTTATTTATAGTGTGAATAAAAATAATCGGCTTTGTTTTTAATATTTTGTTTTTACCGATTAATATATCCATCTTAAATCTCAATAGAATTTACCCAATAATGAGCGAAAATTAAAAGACAAGTTTTAGAAAGTCGAATTTAAGAAAAGTCATGTATTAGTTATTATTATATATATATATAATATGATGCGAAAAAGCAAATCGAACGCTTAGAAACAAAAATAATGATCCGTAAATTATTATAATCATAAGTATTTGCTTAAAGATACGAGTAGATATATATTATTGAACGTTATATGCGCTATTATACAATATACACAAATATGAACGTCGCGCATTCACATAATATAATTAACGTGTACAAAATTTATCGTAAAATATATTTCGCATTTTATCTCAAAATGATAACTGAATATTATAATAAACAATATTTTTGTTATTCAGTTTCGAATTTTTTTGCAGTGACGGTCAGTATAGTTTTTAAGAATTTTTTTATTTTTATTTTAAAAGTCGTTATTTGGTCGAAATACAGAAAAAATATATCTTCATATCACGTGCGTAATATATTTGTATTATATACTCTTGTTAAATCGATGATTTATATTATTATTATTATTTTTTTTTTTTTTTTTGTAGGGTACCTAATATTCTTAAAAGTTATAATATAATATTGTTATCAATTACCAATTATGATTTACATACCTACTATATAATATGTATTTTAATAAACAATATTGTTATTTTACGCAATAAGGTATTATAAATATTTATTATAAAAATTAAGCTATACGCGGACACTTCACATTTTTATTACCTATATATTATATATTTATATATAAGTACATATATTATGATAAACAACGAAAAAATAATAATTGTCTGCTATAAAAGTGTAACTAATGGTTGGTTAGACGTTTAGTTAAGAGTAATTTCTTACTGTTTAAAACATAGTATTATATACTCGTATATAATATATAGTCATATTATTGTAACAGACAATATTTTACTGTGTATATAAAAAAGAAGATTAAATAAATAACATATAATATAATATATATTGTACTTATTGATAGAGCAACAACAATTATGATAACAATAATTTTCAGGCTCAAGTTTAATAGTATCTCTTCATGCATAAATGTATAATATGTATAATGTATATGGTATATGATCATCTGCAACTAGTTTAGAAATATTGCATATTATATGAATAAGTCTGGTAATCAAACATTTTATCCAAAATAAAGTCATCTTAAAGTCAATTAGTTATCTATATAGTATGTGCATTATACATATATCTAGAAATGTTTTGAATATTTAAAAAATGTATAACTAACGTAGGTTGAAATTAAAAAATATTATACATGTATTTGATACTAAAAAACCCCATATAGGTAAGTACATTAGATACATTTTTTAATTATATTAATATTTTGCATATTACGCTTTTTTCCTACTTAAAATAAATCTATTTTTATGTACACTCGTACCTAATAATATTAGGTATATTGTATTATTATTTAATAACACGTTCCATTTTTTTATGAACAAATTTAAGAATCTTATATAACTTATATCTATATAAGATGATATATATAGTGTCCCAAATATTTTAACGGCCAAATTTTGAGTGTAATGATACTTATCATACTATAATGGTATCGAGTGTAAAATCTATAAAACTTATTTTGTATATTTTATCAATAATTCATAGCATTGCATGGTTTTTTTTAGATACCAGATTTTTGTAATTATAAAAAAGCCAAACATTTATTGATATTTGTATATTTGTAAGGTCACACAAGTTTTAAAAAATGGACCCCTCCAAAATAAAATCCTGACTATCTGATTATTGTATTTTATATTATTATTTATAATATTAATAATTTTCATTATTGCTTATTATAGGTTGATTATTTATATATATAAGTAATTATTGATGATTTTGTTTTTAAACATTATTTTTGTAAAATTCTATAAATTTGTATTTTGTACCCACATTAAAATAAATGCTAATTTCGAGATTTTTCGACCTAAATAACAATCCAATTTTTATCAGTACAAGCAAATTTTTATTTTATTTCCAAAAACACAACTGGTCAAAATCACGTGACACGTATTGACAGAACGTGCGAGTTTTTTAGGTGGACTTTAAAATTAAGCTAGTCGTGCAGTCGGGATTTCGACCATAACACTAAATATAAGTTTTCGATATATCGCTAGACCGTGCAGATACACGAGTTTATTTTCAAAATTTCGGCCGTTAAAACTTTCAGGGACTCTCTGTACATTAGCCTATATTTATATGTACATTACGATTTGAGAAATTAAACACCAACCTCGACCTTGGACTGCACGTAAATTATTCATACAAAATATTATTATTTTCGCAATAGAATCGCGTCCGTAAACGTCGGTGTTTGGCATGATAGGTAAAGGTCGGATCGCCCTGTAAAGAGGACTGTAACGTAGAACGGGAAACTCGCCTAAAAATAATAACATTTTATACTACTGTTACATGCATATTATTATAATATTAGACGTAGGTGCTGACTTCTGTATATCCCTAATTGCAACTGAATTGCGATCGATGCCAAAACGCCCGAAACAATTTGCACTTCCGATCGCCGTGCGGATCTATTTAGAATCGTCATCATAATATTATAATACTCCGGTAGTTTATACACTGCACGCGTTTAAATTTATACCCGCTCACGCAATATAATCACGCGATATAATTATAGTTCCATAATATGTCGAAACGTTTTTGAAATAATAAAAAACATAATCTTCGGTCAAAATATTTTCAAAGGAAAATTTCTTTTTTTTCTTTTTTTTTTACGACATTAAGATTATATTATTTAATATAATTATTAGACGCTGTTATTGTTATCCTAAGCAAACTTTTGAATCAATTATACATTTTATGCTTCTTGATAAATGTTAATACATTTTTGGCTTAGTTTTGTCATTGAAATGCGAGTATATATTGGATGAAATTGTTTGGATTGTATCGCGTTATTAGAATTCGGCACTAGTAGGTACAATATATGTATAATTATTCGTCACCCACTGATCCACCTATGTATTATAGACGCTGTACACTACAAAGATCTTGATTGGACTACCTTTATAATAATTATACGTATACTGTGCGAATGATAATATTGTCAAAATATATGCGTAGATGAAAATATAATTTTTTCCACGACCTTGTACCAAATTAGTACAAAAAAATTCTCATTTTTCGCGAGTTTATCAAAAATTTAGTCACAACCCACAATTGTTTAGGAATCTCTACTGTATATAATATATAGGTACAATATATATAGGATACTAAATTCTAGAGCTATGAGTACTATGTAAAAAATTGAAAATTTTATAAAAATGACATATTTTATACTTAATAATATATTATGATTTTAATGAGTATCTTTTCTTTTGAATTTATACTTTTAACTCTCTATACAATTGTGTAGATATCTTTTAAGTTATTTTGATTAGTCACCATATAACAATATAATTATAAAAAATGGTGATTTCTTCTTAAATTGTTTTCTTCTATATACTCAGTGGTCAATTATAGTCGTAAAAGTCGTGAAAATCGTATTCCCTTCACACCCATCCACAGACTTCAATGACGATTTATGACGGTATATACGTGTATCATATAGAATTTATCTATTAAATTATATCAATACAAACTCCACCTATATGTTTTTTATGTATATTTTATATTCAACCATTAAAAGAGAGCAAGAGGATACAATAGTTCATCTTTCTGGAAATATTTACATATTTTTATTTGCATGTTTACAGTATTATTTTTCATTGCTTAAACAATAATTGTTTATAATTATTATTATAATTATTATTGTGTATAATTATTATAACCGTATTTTTATTTTGTTTATATAAAAAGTAAAACTTTACCAATTGCAACTGTGTACTCCTGAACAGCCTTTACTATCATTAAAAATATAAAATATTAAGTACCTACCTATTTTATATTATATAGTAGGTACCCACTCGCATTTTAACTTTTAAACGAATCAATCATTTTACAATGTTTTTTTTTTCTGGATACAATTTTTTATGTAAAAGGAATCGAGTATAGGAGTTTTGGAGTAAAGAGTTTTTTTAACACCTAACAAATTCATTCTAAATGGTACTTTCCAGAGGTCCTTTTTTGATTATCTCAGTAGTTTTCTTATGCGTAAAAGCATTACCTTTTGTAATGGGAAATTTGTATACATTTATAAATTGTTTTTAAATAATAAATAAAGTTACCATGGTTACTATATATGTACTAAAATACTATATTAAACGGTGACGTTATAAAATTGAAAAAAAAAAACAATTTTTTTGACAGTGATATACTGATATGTAATTATACATATTATTATATTGAGCTCCGCTCAAAATCATTTAATAGAATTTTTTGGAACTATTATACATTGTTACATTTATAATACCTAATTATAATACAATTATTTTAAAAACTGCAGTTTAAAATAATATTTCAATTGCGATCTTGAACTTTTTTATACTTCCATGTATATATTACTATATAATTTTCTAAAATTAAATTTCATCAACATAGAAATTTACAAGTATAAAAATTCTGTTATATTTTTCATACACGACAAAAATTTATATCTTTTTTTCATATTCTCATAGGAAAAAATATGTTTTTGTCTTATGGGCGATAAAAACTATTATGTAGATATATAATATATATACTCGTATATAATATAAAATTTACTGATATATACGAGCATAATATTGTATAATAACTAAGTATACGATTGTGAATTTAATATAAAAAAAAATTTTTTGGATAACACTGTATAACGCTATTATACTTATTTGAGTGTATACACTCAAAGGCACGAGATTAGTAATTTGTCTTCTTTGTTTTCATTAAAAAAAAAAAAGACATTTACAATCCAGAAATTTTATTTTATAGATTAGACATTGCCTTTGAAATTTATAATATATTTCATTAGTATTATATAATATATAATATATTTTACATATAGGTCATACTATATAATATATTTAATAAGTACTGCCATTGATATTGATAATCAATAGAAACTACGTTTTCTCTATACTATGTTGCAGGCAATACATTATCTCGTTTAGAAAACAATACTCATATGATTTTTCAAGTAGGTATCATATACAATATTATATGTATTATGTATTATATGTATACAATATTGTTAAAACTAATTTTAGATTCTGAGCAATACAATGATGTATTTTTATTTTTGTTTTTTTTTTCATATCTATACCCAAAGTGATAGTAGGAGGGCTTTGCCGACTGTTACATATGTTTACCCTGTTTCCGGTAGAAAATTGTATCTATAGTTGATACTTTAAAGAGGTCATTTTTCGATTGTTTTTATAAAAATGTTCGATAGGTAAACGCATAAGAAAATACAACTAAAAAGTTAAGGAACACGAAGAAAGCACCATAAATAATAATAAAATAAATAAATAAATAAATGATAAAATCACGTTCGTTAAAAACGAATGTGATGTTTTCGTTGTAATTCCGTAAATAATGGTTCTTAAGTCTTCAAATGTTATTATTTAAAGTGTATTTAAATACAAATTGAAATTTTTTCATCATAAAACGGTTAATTTTAGTTATTACCGACAGTTATATTTATATTATATACATCGAAAGCATTCAGAATCGTTTTATCGAAAGAAATGATTTATCATTGTTTTAAAATGCAATATATCTACTATCAGTATCCTACCTAACGAGCGAAGTGCTTCCTCCCACTACTGACTATATTTTATATAGACTGAAGTTCTTTAGGTATAGGTTATTGTGTATACGTACTTAATCACCTAACCTCTAGAAGTGCGAGATTTCACGTTTTTATTAAACAAATTTAATTATAACTTTTTTTGTGTTACAGGAGACTTTTTGTGGGAACTAAAGGTAACATTGTGGTCAGTAAACTGAAGATCACACCCTGCAGACTGCAGTCATAGCTAATACTCCTATCAGCACATACTCGGTAAGTGCGAATAATATACTCAAATTTGATAAAACTAAAATATTTCTAAACGTGTTTGTGTGTATAGAAAAAAAATTATAAGTCATACCGTTAATATATTCGAATAATATTATATTAAAAAAATAAAATAAACACAATATTGTCTAATTGCAATAAATTGTTTTCTAAAAATCTAAACTACGAGTAATGCACGTATAAGTTTCTCTCGTTTTCGATAATATTTCCCGTAGAGCGCGTTGCATTGTCATTATAAGTACATACCACATATACATTGCCAATTTCGCTTTACAATATTATCTTTTGTCACCGATGCATAAATTAAATTTACCGACTTATTGCTTTCTCCTAATACCTAAGTATGTTTTCGTTACGAATAAACGATTTCAAATGGTTACTCAAAACACTCAGTTTAATTTTTAATATACTAAAATGTCATTCCCTAGACGGTATTTGTATATAAGTACTTACTTCAAATTCATTGCATTTTAGAAACCAATGTTTGATTAATTACTATATATACTTTATATCAGTAATTTGCATTCATAGTATATTATATATATATATTACTGGCGCACAACTATCAAACATCATGCGTCTATTATATTCTTATCGCAACAAATATTTACTATACAAATAAAACTAAACTGAATATTTTTACTCGTACTATATACTTATTAATAATATGTATATAATATATATACTATATATATAACCTATTGAAAATTATAATTATAAAATTGCCTATATTATACTACACACGAATAATGGTTAAATCGTTTAATTAATGTAATATTACACAATAAATTCGCACGAATACTATTGAACAAAAATTTTGATTTCAATTTTTTTTCTTTTTTTTTTTTTTTAAATCGTAAGGTATTTTATGCAATATGCGTTATATTACTTTTGTATATAATAATAATTAATCGATCCTCATATTTTCTAGAATAATTAATTTAGACTAGACGACTGAGATAACATATTATTATTTTAAATCGTTTTATCGGGATATAATATCATAATAATATCACTTGACTTCTGTATAGAATAAGAGCTGATAACGTATTCCCATTTCCCTGGACGACTAATTTACGAATTTTAAAGGTAAACGAACGATAATATATTACATGAATAGTCCAAATATAATAGAGCTGATATTATATTATAAAATCAATAAATCCGACATCACAATATTCTCACATTGATAACAATCGATTATTCCGAAAAAAAAACCTAAGAATAGTAAATTCGATACATTTTTAGATTATCTAATTTGTTAACCATTATTCAAGAGAATCACTTTAGGGATGAAGGACTATCTTTTAGAAAGCGAAGACCCTGTTTCCACCGTAGGCGGAATATATTTAAAATTATTTAATTAACAGTATTATTTCCCAAAAAACTCCGGTAACCGACTATTACGGATCTCGGTAAAATACATAAACCGTAGTATACGAATTGCACTCAAAAGTAATTTCCACTTATGAGGTGATATACACAAAAAAATTTACACTTGCAAGGTGTCACACTCAAAAGGTGTTGCGCCCGGTAGGTGTGACACTCAAACTAGTATCTATATAATAAACCAATTATGACACTACTATATGTATAATATAATGCCGTCGAAAATTCCAAATCGGGTCAAAACAGTTATTATATTGAACAGAGTTGACTCGCACTGTACATTACGATAACGAATTAAAATGGTTCAAATCAATAATAATATATGCATTATTATTATACGTATATATTATGTGCAGTTATATTTAAAAAATTGATTTTTTTTATAAGCGATAATTTATCATCGTATTATATCGGAGTCGTTCGTTAAATATTTTCGTACACCGAGTATTTAAAATAATAATAGGTCCCTACATTTTCATGGAAACGTTCAAAATCAAAACTGTATAAATTATAAAATAGAATTCAAAGTAAAACGTCAAGTTTCGTTTTCATTAAAATCACAAACAGTTTTCAACTCGATAAACCTTGTCCTACAGATCATACACTTTATTATGATTTCAACGGGTGAAAGACCTCGACATGAATCAATAAAGTGCGCGAGGTCCTATACATAATATACGTATACTATATGCACCAGGTCAACGGGTTACCACCGTAAACGACCATCTATTATCATCGTTTCAATCATGATGTATAAAACGATACTTTTCTCTTTCTCGCTCTGACATTTCTATCTCTTTCTAAGCTCGAAAAAAACCATTTTTATCTTTATAATATAAACAGGGTATCCCAGGGCCTTGCACGGTTTTACAGCTGAACTTTTTAGTAAATCGTATCTGATCAAATCGAACCTGTTGTAGGTACTTTATGAGAGCTACATATATTGTATTTAGATAAATTTAAAATGTATTTCATCATGAAATTTTTCTACTTTGAAAACTCGCATTTTATTTAACTACCTTTTTGTTTCGATTTTTTGATAATTCCAACAGTTACTCACAGTGGCGGATTCGAGGGGTGCATTTGATGTGGCGGTAGCCCCTTGGAGTTTTTTTACCATTATTTGAGGAGTATAAAATTAATTAATAGGGAATAGCCCTTTATTTCTCAACTATCCTTATTTACCCCCTCCCCTTTAAATGAGTTTCAGATCTATCCATGGTTATTCAATTAGTTAAAACAGGTTTACACGTTACCAGTTGGGGTGCCATTTCATATTGCCAGAGATCACATGCTAGCGACTGACACCGTGTAAATACAATATCGCAATGGCGCCAGTTAACTAGCAAAGTGTAAATAAAAACTATTGCCTCGAATTGTTCCAGTAGCTGGCATTGTGTAGCCAGTGAGCGCAAATGAGCTAGAATTTCAGTTACCATGTGCCATGAGATCTTCCAGTATACCAATATACCAGCTGGCATGCTAGCCACTGATAACGTGCATATCCGGCTTTAGTTATTTCACGCCAGCTAAGTTTCGAAAATCAAAAAATACATGTGCTCCATATAATCATATAGGAATGTATATAATTTGCAAAATTTTAAATCTAATGTAATTCCAATAAAATTTTCTACTTTAAAAACCTAGCTCTATTTCAAAAAGTTACATATAGCTGGCCAAAATACTGTTATTTATCGAAATTACTAACGAGGAAGGTTTAATCTCATGATGAAATCGAGTTTTCAATCGATTCTACAAAAAATAAAAATCTAAATACAAATTTAGATCTAGCTATAATATAATATAGATAATAAGGTTTTTTACTCGACAACATGTTTTTAGCCGCTAAAACCTAGGACACTGTATATATATATATACTTTCAAATGATAAATTATATTACCTACTGCATTTTCTATTTCTTTATTCCGATATCCGATATATACGTTTGACTTTAGAACTTTTTACAATTATTATTTATTTTTTGTTAATCAGGCAAAAATACCAACGACGATACCATTGACGCACCGGGCCACGTGTTTAAATTATACCACGTCTATATTATAATATATAATAATTATGATTATGTCTTTACTACCACGCGATAACCGATTCGGTTGTTTTTTTTTTACGTTGTATAGACACATCGCATCGAATGATTTACTTATAATCACGGTGTGTGCTACTCATATATATTCTTCAATGTGTTTGACCTTTCCAAAAGAGTTTAAGGTTGCAGTACATTATACAACATCATAATGTATTATGTATTTATATATGCTATATTATTTCAAACGTAGTTCAAAGAAAAAAAATCCTAGTTTGAACTACAGAAAAAAATACATGTACACGTAAATATTATATTAGGTATATAGACACCAAAAATAATATCTTTATCATGTTTGTGTATAGGTAAATTTATGTAAAAATAAATAAGTCTTGATGTATATATATAAATTTGACAGGAAGTTTCATTTAAATTTAAACAATGTTCAAAAAATATCTTATACCGATATATTACATAATATATTCAAATGTAATAGGTATATGAGTTTTTTATCTGAACTGACGAAGGTGAGGAATTCGTATCCTATATACATATATTTCGTAATAAATGTTGTCAATGAACCCTATGTATATGCTGCTCACACATAAGATTATGAGCAGAAAAAACTAAACTGATATATACATTATACATAATATAGGTACTTACATACATAAACCTATTTTTTTTTTTAATACCTATACGGTTATTCAACGTACCTGTATTTTCTACTTACCTGCAGTAACGTTCTATGATAAAATAATTTGTCATTCTTCAAGATAACTTTTGACTGTAGTAGAAACTCCAGAAATACATATTTGTAGTTTTATGTGCGTATATACATTTTATAAAATTGATTACAATATTATATGGTAACCTAAAATAATACAATTTGTGTAAAATTAATAATTATAAGTTTTTTTTTAATATAAATTAAGTATATACATTTTTTTTTATTTAGTAAATCACTACACGTATTTCATAATCGAAAATCGATTAAACTTATAATACACCTTATGTTATATTAAATGTTACACCAAAATTAGAAAAACATGGCGTTTGTATTTAAATAATGGTGCATACCTATATAGATACCTACCTATATAATATAACGACGCTATATATAGGCATTATATATATATATATGAGTTCAAACATCAAAAAATTCAAACATAATCTTCGATAAATATTGTAATTTATTGTTAATGATAGTAATCAAATTATTTAACACCAAAGTATACGTGGAACTAGGTAGGTATATAGGATATAGGATATAGGATATAGGATAAACCAAAAACGGTTAGTCTCTATTCATGCTACATATTCTATCTAAACATTTAGATTAATAATGTTATATTACTATCGTGGATCAATTTTTGAAGTTTAAAATAGGTACAAAAAATAGTCCAAAAATTTAGCAACTACCCTTATATCGACCGGTCAATAGTTTTGCATAAATAATGTTATCATGTAAACGCAATCGTGGTTGTTTATGATTAATGTACATATTGAGAAAAAATGTTGGGCAGTATATACATATACGATTTGTAAAACAAAACAAGTAGTCCCATGCGAGTGTCATTCACAAGGTTAATTGTACATTTTATTTTGAAGTACGGCCACCATAAGTAAATCAAAATACATCACAATTATTACTTAAATTAATTTTGAATGATATACTCGTACATACAAATATATAAGCATTATGTATATATTTTTTCGCAATGAAGTACCGCTTTTTGAACACATAATAAAGTATACAGTATACGCACATATGAAAAAATAAATAAACCAAACGGAACTAAAGTCTTCACCTTGACTTAAATTGGACACACTGTTTTTGTTATTACCTATATGCGTTTATTGCAAAAAAATGAAAATAAAATAATTTCTCTATTTTATTAGTTATTTAGATTTTTTGCGTTTGAATTACCTACGAAAGCTACACATTTATGTATACTTAATAACTATAAGTATCTCAATATCTACAATATGCGTTTATATACATACATTATTATGAAAACATTTAGATATATTATATAATGTATAATACTCTTCACTATACTATATCATTTTATAAGTACGCCCGCGGTTTTATCTAATCGGCCAAACGATTTTAAAATAATTGCGAAATAATGTGTAAAAGTGAAACATTGCAATACGAGAATTATCAAATTCAAATATAATCGTTTAATGATTTATTATAAAAAATATATATATATATTTGATAACTAATGATTATTAGAGAACCATACCTTCTATAAAGTGTAATAGTATCAATTGGTTTAGCTTAAAATTATATTCGCAGATATTGAACATATATTATTATTAGGTAAAATATATCTATAGTATAATATATAATATGGGGCTATTGGTTTTATAATATTTCTTATTTTACAATATAATATAATATATATGTATATTATTATTTTACAAAAAAAAACATGATTTAGATATTTTCTATATGCTATAGATACTAATCGCAGTGTAGGTAAATCGAAATATAAAATTGCAAAAATTATCTATATACAATAATATATAGTAATTACTGTATATTAACTCTTTTCAACGGTATATATATAATATATAAGCAATGTTCCAATAAAAAAGAGTATTGAGACATCTGGTGTATTTTTAATTTTATAATTTTTTTTTTGAAACATAATCAACACGTGGGTAAATAATGCAATAACATTATTTTTTAATAGCTAGGTTGTACATAAGTATTAGTTGGTACTTTTTAAACGAATATATACAAATGATACACTTATATATATACTCTTAGATACTTCCATTGATTATATATTAGTAATATATAATCAATGGAAGTATATTATATATTACTAATATATAATCAATGATACTTCCCTAAATACGGTTTAAAAAAAATATTCGTATGTATAAATTAATTTTAATTTTTCGTATTTTTTAAATACCTACCCCGCCTACTTGTACTTATATGTGTATTGTGTATACGTTTGGAATTTTCAAAAATGTATTATAAATATAAAAATAATGTGGGAGACGTATATTATAATAATATAATAGTCACCCGTAGTCTATTTTCGTCTTGTGCACATGTCACAGTTATTCGTATATGCATATATTATTATACCATATTATTGTCGTTTGAAATTTTTAGATATAAGATGAATGGTCAAAAATAGCAAACTAAACAGATTCCGTGCACTTTTAGTATAGATAGTAGATACCTATAAAAGAGTTACATAATATTAATAATTATAGCCCTCAAAACTAAAAAATAAAGCTTAAATATATTTTTAAAAAAATGAAAATTTGTAATGAATATTCTTTTTACTATTCTCTATTCTTTTGACATTTAAAATTTTAAAAATTATATAATGTTTTGTTCTAAAATAAATTAAAAACGGACAAACACTTCTCTGCTGAAGAGTTCGGGTTATCTTCGAGTATCATTTTTTTTCTCAGAACATGAAACAGGTAATATTTCTATAAATATTCTCTTCGGGCAAGTATATGCAAAATGGTTTAACAATCTAACCCTATCATAACTTTGTGTGAATTGGCTATATATAATATCTATATATGTAAAAACAGGTCTTTTTCTTTTTTGTAGAATTTAGCTTTCGACGTATAAAAAAAATTTAAAACGAAAATTGAAATAAAATAACGAACGCAATAACAAAGAAGCACTTATATAACCCACTGTTGACACATAAAACCACCCGGCGCGCTAGTAAGCTCGCACACAATATGGTAAATATCAGAAAAGACGACTTCAGAGAGACAACTTACTGTGTTTTTATAATTTATTGAACAATAAAATCGTTTTTTTTTTTTTTTTTTTTAAATAATAATTAAATAAAGCCTAATTGTTTTAATTACCTATCTGAAAGTCTGAATTGTTGTCTGTCTGTTAGAATAATTTTCAAAAATGAAAAACAATTAAAATATTCATTTAAAAAATGACTTATAGTTTTTTCACAAAATATTTTGAAGTTATCTGAGTACTTTAAAGTACGAAAAACTCATAAATTCTCTTAAAATATTTGTTAATTTCCATTCCAAATTCTCACGTTAATTTTTTCCGCAAAGCTGAACAAGAATTTTTAGGTTATAAAATAATATACCTATATCATTTAAGTTTTATATAGGTGACAAATAAAAAAATTTAAATAATTGTCCGCTGTGAAGAAATTAATTTTTCAATTAACTCAATTAATTTAAAAAGTTATTATTCGTTGAATGCATTCTAAAAATCGTTTTTTAAAAAAAAATAGATATTATGAAAAATTTTGAATAACATTTAGTTTCAAAAAAATTTAATTTTAATATTGAAAAAAATAAAACACATTTACATACGGGTTTCTTCTTTTTTTGGAGGATGGGGAGGACACGATTGCATATGTTTTATTGTTCGATTTTAACGATTCCTGTAAAATCTCAGTTGCGACGTTGTCAAATTTATATTTATTCAATTGTATCTAATACACTAAACGTTTCTGTTAATATCTCCGACTAATTTCAAACGAAATATTATATATAAAAACTGTAAAATATATATGTATTAATTTAGAGTATAATAATAGTGTACCAAATTACACGTATAAATTAAATATAATTATCTATGAGTTTAAATAATATAAATTATGGTCAAATTTAGAAGTCAAATTAGGGGTGAAATATAGGGTGAACTCGAATTGCCTCCCAAATACAGGTAGTAGACCTTTTTTTTTACTCGAATTTCCTCACCGGTATTTAGGAGACAATTCGAGTATGTTAAAAAGGTATACTCAAATTGCCTCCCGTATCATACCCACTGGGCACCGATTAACCAATGTATTCCATTATTTTATTAATACTGCAGATGATATCGATATAATATTATGTCGATGTATTTTTTAAACCTTTTAAACAAAAAATAATACAGTTTGGTAAATTTACAAAATCGATGATTTAACCCCCACAATGTCACCAAAAGTCAATTTTTTCGTAGCAGAACTGAAGTGTTTGAAAAATTTGAAATTTACATTTAAAAAAACATGAACTAAAGAATAAAATAACATGTACTTTTCATTTTGTCAAAATACATACATTTATATCGTTCCATAACAATTAAAAAACACTGCGTACCATATTATGAATAATAATATAAATAATTTTCGCTATTTAAATATAAAATATCGATTATAGATTATCGATTTCTATTCTAACTTTTAACGGAGGCAATTCGAGTATAAAATGTTGAACTATACTTTTCACGAGAGGCAATTCAATATTTTTAAAACGGGGGAAATTCGTGTAACCTTTTTCAGGTAAAAAAATATAGGGGGCGATTCGATAGTAACCGACGGAGGCAATTCATGATGTGCACTGAGTATATACATCACGTTTCAATGTGGCGAAGTCATAATATTATATAAATGTCAGACATACGTAATCGTGTGATAAAAAAAAAAAAAGGTAAAAAAAGGAATCTACTGCAGTCGCGATAAACAAGAGTGAACGCAATATTGTAATTTTATTTTTAAAATATTTATTTTCGTTAGAAATGTAACGAATTTGTCTAATTATTGATCACACCCGAGTATCTATATATATATATATATAATAGTTATATATAGTATATACGTAGGTATATACTTGCGTACCTACCTATACTCTATAATCTAATGAGTCTAAAATAATGATCGCTATTTTAATTTCGTCCGCAGAATGCCCGCGTGTGCATATACGTGTATATTATATGTAAATTCGCGTACGCTTATGTGTAAACTCGTGTATTTGTATGTATAAATTCGTATGTGTATGACGTGTAAATTTAGGCGTTTATATACGTATGAATTCGCGTATGTGTGCTTGTCCGTCGTTTTGGAACTTGTCCAAGGCTCACACTCGCTCGGCCGCTGCCGTTGTCATATCGATTCATTCGCAGCCCCATGACCTACATATATAATAAAATATATATTTGTACTTGGATCGGAAATCGTGTCAGTTAATATGCTTTACAATATTATATGTCAAAAGATATGACAATATAATGTTGTATAATATTGTCATTCGTGTATATTTTGTAGATGATATATTCATATATTTCGTGAAAATACAATATATTATTATAATACGTAAGTTTAAAGTATAAACAGTAAATACGGATATATATATATATATATATTATATATATAAATAAATATACAGAATATATAAGGTACGAATCGCCAATTATTTTTGTCCCCGAAATTATATAATGCTTTTTTCATTTAAATCCGAAATTAAGCTGGAAAATTGAAAAACAATTTTAAAAGGAGTCCTGCACTAGGAAGGTCAAATAGGTCAATGGTAAAATACCGGAATATTGTGTTGATAATATAAATAGAGAACATCTGAATTCTGAAGAAAGTTTTTATAAAGAAAATCTGTATAAACTTTAAAGGATATACTTAAGTGGTATACGAGTTTATAGTACCTAAGTTGCGTTTTTTTTTTTTATATATATAATAATGTATTTTGCTGAAAATCGAAAAATATTTTATGTAGTACCTATATTATATTGTCACACTGCTAGACGATTATAGAAAATGGCATAAGACGTGATTTGACTCTTTATAATATTATTTTTTAATTATTGTGTTATAATTTTTATTCTTATTTTTAAAATTGTTCATGACCATATCTCATACTCTCTAATCACTACTTATGGTACACAATTCATAAAACCTATGTAAACCAATTTCACACACTGCATGGGTCATATATATATAGATCAAACATACCTACTTGTGATTATATGAAGACAGATTTTCAGTTTAAAAGCGATACCTAATAATATTATGTTATATTCAATATTATATCCATATTTTATTCAAAAAACGATTTTGAATAAAGTGCAGTTTATTATATAAAAATAAAATATAAAAAATAGCACCTATAGTTTCCAAGAAATGTAAAAATATATACTGAAAATTTAAAATAATTAAATATTTTATGTTTGATTTTTAATCTATACCTATTATAGCTATTATATGAAAATTGTATCAATACTTATTATTGTATAAAATAAAATATATTGTATAAAACACTCTTTCATCACTTTACTGGCCGAAAAAGTGTTTAAGTGTTTGTCTACAAGAATATTGTATAAAAATCAATACGCATTTCTCGCTTAGCACGTCTGCAGAGTAAAATAATAATGATAATAATTAAGTTTTTCTGATCGATTTGTAATTATTTTCAAATTCATATTAGGTACTGTATATAATCATAACTGGACGTATGATTTAAAATCGATAGATTTTAAATATCCTTTATGACTATATTATAAGTATCATCATTATTAACATTTAGATTTTCAAAATATTTTCATGAAGAATTTTGTTTTTGTAATCTTTTATTATATAAATTTTTATTAATAAGGTAAACGTATTATTAAAATGCTAGTTTCTTGATGCATTAGATTAGGCGATATATTATATAATAATAAAATATAAAAATAGTTTATAATATGCATGTGAATGTATTCGCACTGCAATATTCACAGTGAATCGATGAAACACTATGTCATATGTTATAATATTTCATATTAAAAATATTTAAGCGAAATTTTTAAATTCAAAATACATGTGCCTACCAATATGTCTGGATTTTCTATAGGTACTTGGCCCATAGCTTATTCATGTGTATATATATTTAATAATATACCTAGCTGCACATTTCGGTCCATATTGATAATATATAATAACCTAAAAAGAAAGAAACAATATAATTTTTCAAAATTTTAGGCCAATTATATTTCCTTTGGATATGTATGTATCTATACAAAGACTTATATATAGGAATTTCGGTCTTTGGATTAAGTATATACGTGAAAATCAAATTTCCATAGTGATTTTGCTCTGGATTTTTCCCCGGTCGCGATAATATTATAATGTACTCTCGGATTCGATTCACGCTGGACAATATTCTTCTCGGCGTGAAAAAGACATATTTTTGTTCCTGAAATATCCCCCCGCTGGAGAATATTACGATGACGCGCGCCGCAAATAGTTCGGTCTATTTTTACGGGACGAGTGTGAATCACGGACAACGGTGCGGCGTGTCGGACCGAGCACGCGCGTGTATAAGATTTCCATCCCGCGTGCACGTCGTCTATTTTTTTCGTATATTCTTCGTCAAGAGGTCGGTTTATTTATACGAGCCGCGGGTGTCCAACGCGCGTCGTCTGTCCTCTAGAGGTGTGCGGTGTGCCCGAGCCGGCCCGAGCGAGGTGTGTATATAGTGCGTGTGCTTGCGCGGTCTTGGCGTGTGTAATAAAAAATGTGATATTTATAACGATGGATAATAATAATATGTTTGTTTTTGCAACAACAAAAAAAATAATAATAATAATAATAAAAAAAAACATCAAAAAGGTTTGCCAAAAAAATAATAATAAACGCCGAAAAACGACATAATTGGCAATCTGCGGTAAGTCGTTTTGTCGAACGCGCATATGTATAGGTATATAGTATACTATATAGGTAGTCGGTAGATATCTGCAGTATCTTCTATCTACCTACGTAGAATTATTTAACAAACAAAATTGAAAACGAAAAAATAACAAAATCAAAAATCGGTAAATAAAACATATTTCAAAACTTTTTTCATCCGTGATTTTCTTTTTATAAAACAAAACGACCTAAAACCCAATGATGTATACGTAGGTGTAATATTATATTATTCAATAAATTACGTAGGTACATTTGTTTTCACCATTAAATTTTCCACTACTAAATCTAAACTGTTTTGCAAGTATACAAAAAATAATTTTTTTTATTTAATGTTGTTAACATGCGGTTAATATTAATTAATAAAATAATACTAATTTACTAGTTGATTCGCGTTTATTTATTTACGCAGGTTACTGGTTGACATTTCGTCCTTTAAATGTCTATGACAATAAACTTGATGTTTTTTTTAATGATTAAACCGTATATCTGCTAAATACCTGCGGTGAATAAAAAAATAATATTAGTACTATCATAATAATTTGTATATGTTTTAAACATTACATTTGAGCGCTCAATTAGAAAAACATTTTTTTTTTTTTTTTTATTATGATAAAATATTTATTAGGTATATAATATAATAAAATTTTTACTTTAAATTTTCCCTATTTTATCTGCAGTTTTTGAGGATATCACCGAGTGAAGTTCGAAAATATATATTGAATATTTATCGCGCACATGCAGTTGTTTTCCATCGTTTGGTCTCACGCTCGATTAAGACTACAGCATTGAGTATGTAGTACCGAGATACCTATGTTGCCGCTGTAATATCAGCCTCGCAGTATAATTTCAACATAATATAATCTGTACTTGCATACTTTAATGGAAATAAATTTGAGACACGACCTAAAGTTAATTTTATATTTTTATCCACGTTTGGCTCCATCATAATAATATAATATATATCGAATATATATTTTTCGTGAATTTTACCATACACGATATAAAATCGTTTATCCGTATATACTTTTTCATATCTGTAATAATTATTACTTAATGTTTTGAAAAACTAATAATAAAATTAATTGAGACTTAAATTTCTTTTCGTATAATATATTAAAATAATGGAATTTTTGTTTTAAACAATTTAAATAATTTAAATAATAATAAGTTATAATACCTAACTGTAATATCTCTAGTAATTTATTAACCGCGCGTAGAATAATTATGCGACAAATGAAAAACCGCAATACTTGTATGTATTTATGAAATCTATTATATAATGTATTTTATAAATATTCGTGAGAAATTATTATTTGTGGTTATAATAATAATAGTATAACCAAAGTCTTATCCACGACCCATTATATATTATTATATATAATATATTGTTCGTACAATTTATATTTCATATTTTTTATGATAATATATATAAATATATAACAAATTAACAAAACATTTAAAAAATATTCACACAACAATTGTATAATATAATAAATTATATAGGTACGCTGTTAATGTGCGTAATTTCTTATAATTACTACCTGTAGTACACATACCTGCCTGTTGGTATATCGTGTATACGGCTGTTCAAAGTATGTAAGTACAATAATATATACATACATATATATATATGAATTTTATTAAATATACATATATATATATATATATATATATATGTTTATTCGTATACAGAGTGATTTTTTAAACACGAAATACTATTATTTTCTCACTTAATTTCCATGTTTTAGAATATCTAAAATTAACAATTAATTACAAATAATCACAATTGACAATACCTATATCTACTATATATTTTTACCGTGTATATCTTGAAGGCCGATTTTTTAAAAATATTTTAATTGTGTATATAGAAAAAATACTCGATATTTATACATAAATATTTTCCGGAAAAATTGTTCTACCATGTAAAATAAAGTTAATATGTATGAATTGATTATTCAGAAAAAAAACTAAAAATCATTACAATAAAAAAATAAATAAATTTTTTTCACACAAAAAGAACAACTACCACCCTATTTAAGCACTTATATTTTAAGTATATTACCTATATATAATACGGGTATGTTCATCGAGACTCGAGAATTACCGTTATTTTATCGACCAAAAAGAAAAACAAAATATTCTTATCGATAAAAAATCGTAAACATTACCGAAACAGAAAGACACCGCAGTGCAATAACATTTTTAAAAAAACATTGCGCACGCGGGACAAACAAGGCCTGCGCGATAGAGTATTATATAGACAACGATGTAAACGACCCAGTTTTGAACCCTTGTTCTCCCCAAATGTACAAATATTATGTCAAAGTCGTTTGTAAATAAATCTAATGTTATAATTTCTTCTATTCATATCCGTATTTATAGTATTCTTCAACTAGCTGCATAAACATTTTTTTTCTTCATTTATAATAATTTTATAACTGAATATATATAGGTAATACAACATGACAGAGTTGTATTGAAATAAAATTATATAAATATCACATTTTAAATTAAAACATTAAATAAAAACAATAATTAGCCAAATATTTATATTTAAATTTAAATATATTATAATTGGACCGCTTGTTTTTACTATAAATTAGAGTGCTGTTCGATTATAGATTTATCACCTAATAAATAAAAGATAATTATTATTTGATAAAAAAATAAAATAAATAAAATGGTATTTTTGTCCCTTAGAGCAAGTGCACGATAAGTATAAAAATCCTAGTTTCTCATACTGCGGTGAAGTCTTACCTCTTTGAGTGTAAGTATAGGAAAACTTAAAAAATAAAATAAAAAGTTATAAATAATTTATTTTGAAAGCTCAGCAACTATCAGCTTGATGGTGGTATACAATGTGCTTAAAATCGAAAATTTCTAGTTATATTTTGAAAAATATCAAAAACAATATTTAAATTTAAAGATTATTTTTTAATTTCTTATCTCAATCGTGTGAATATACCAGAAAATATAGGACTGCCTACGAGCATTTCGCGGATATATACACTCTCTAGATATATAAAGGAAAGCGTCGACAAACAAGGAATAAATAAACACGTCTAGGAATAACATTTTCATCGATTATTATGTTTATTTTATAAACAATATAGGGGTATTTTGGGAATCTCTCCCATCTCCCCCTCACCGTACACGATAACCCACGTAGTCTCGTGCAATTGGGATTTTTTCAAGTATCGCGCCCACGTTCGCGTCAAAAGACTTCGTTGACTTACGCTATATGGCCATAGGTATTAATATATATTTAATACCTATACCTAGGTATATAATCTATCTACGTATAGAGGGTACCTACGGATTGTACCGTTGGACAACTCTCGCGTGCGTGGGCGTCGGCAACGGTGTGATGACGGCGGTCGACCGGGCTCGAGGCCGCTTCGGCCGTCTCCGTTCGTGTAAAAAAAAAAAAAAGGGTCCGACGATTCGCGGAGGGGGTGCCCGAAGAGTGTATAGTCGATAGAGCCCCTGCGTACACTCTTGCCCTACTCTACATTCGGCCGTAACCCGTTGTTGTCGTCGCCGCCACCGCCGTCGTGCGCGTGACGTAACACTATGCGGTCCGAGCGCGCGTGACGTCACGTCGCCGTCGCTCGTTGCCAACGGTTACGCTGCCGCCGTACTGAGTATAATATACTCTCACTAACTATAGGAAAGGTTTTTTCATCCCTCTCTGTTCGCGTCCCCCGCAAACCGTATACATAACGCGGTTGGCCCCGTAAAGCTCTCTATTCGCCGTAACTGCAACAACCACTGGCTTTGTCCATTAAACAACATTACGACAAGTATATAATCTTGAAAATATAAAAGTATAACAATTAACCACCAACCATCGACCAAGAAAAAAATAATAATAACAAATCAACATCAAAAAAATGTAATAAATTTAATATTTAAAAAGAAAATCACAATATAGGTGGGATGAAATCTCATCAGATCTAGAATACGGCTTGGTGGAAGTGTTAAATTTGAATACAACAATAAATAATTTATTTTAATAAAAGCAATTCTAAGCGCGGAGTTCAGTGCATTTGTAATAAATAATCGTAATAAAATATAGTAAAACAGGACGACTTAATTGGTTATTGTTCAATTTGTTATGATTATTCGTTATAATTGATGGTTTTCCTTTATACGATTACGAAAACTATATTTCTCAAAAGCATCATCTTTAACGAATTTACTAACAAAAAAGCTCTTTATCTCAAAATTCCAATTCCACTTATTCCACCTGAAAAATGGTTTAAAAAATATTTGAATGAACATCCACTCAGAATCTAAAATCTAAAATGTCTAATTTAAAAAATATATATTTCAAAATTTAATACTTTGATGTATAATTCTAAGAGCACTATATCATTATAACAAACAACCAATAATTTCATATTTTGCTATAAATTTACAGCCCTATTATTATAATAATATTATTATGTCATAATATATATCATGTAAGTAATATGTATGTATAATGTATATAAGTGATAAATGTGTACAATGTACGTCTCTCGTTATATTACCTATAATGCACGCGCGTGATCTACATACTCCTACGTGCATAATGAATTTTATTTTCGCATATATAAACATATTCAAAACCGAGAAAATGTACAATATAGTATATACCTAATATAAAATAAACTAAAATTATTTAGATAGATTTATATTTATATTAAGCATTATATTAGGGGAAAGTTTTAGAGGTCAACATTAAAAAAACCGAAAAATGAACTCCCTAATGTATCAACTAAACAAAATTTGCTACTCAAAATTGAATACATGCATACACCGATTTTATCCAATCTTTTGGTCAAAATGTTATTTAGAGGAAAAAATAAACATTTTTTTAAATCACTAGCTTTCTCGATCCACTCAGTATATTATCTAAAACAAAACGAGAACTACTGTATATATATTTTTTACAAACTTTAAATTTTTTAGAAATTGCATTATCTACTATATAACGGTAGTTGTCACTGCGATTTATCTGTAGAGAAAAAAATTTGACAAACTTTATTTTGAAATATATCTTTACTTAATATTTGCAAAAAAAAAAGAAAGAATAGTACCTACTAGGAACTATAGAACTTTATATTGAATTTTCAAAAATTATATCTCTAAAAGAGGGCTTGAAAAGAAAAATCTTCCAAATCATTTTAGTTTATTCAAAATAATATAATGACATTTTTTATATATTGAATAATCTTGCAATAAAATCGCTGTAATATGTAAAATCACTCTGTATTGTACCTACACACGTATATTGGACATATATCGTGCACGCATCATCAACTGTGCAAATAGTGCAGTCATACCTACATATACATATATAGTGAGCCGGATAGTAAACAAAATTATTAAATTTTTTTTAAATGAACTTTCGTCCAAATAACACCGCATGCATTTGAAACTATATCTATGATATTTTTTTGATTGTGGAGAAAAAACCCATAATATATAGGTTATAGCTGGTACTATATCAACCTTGAACGCCACTCATGCGGTTATTTATTTTAAAACAATAGTATCGCACATATAGGTACTATTATATTTTAAACGTGTACAATAATACAATGCTACTTTACAGTGCATAGGATATCTAAGTAAATCTAACGATTTCAATAATATTGTACACTCTACATATTATAGAGATCTATCTATCTACCCAGGTAGGTATATCTATTATCTACCTAAATAACTATATCATCATCGGTATATATTTACATTGCGAACATGACAAGACGGTTACATAGTTCATCTATACGAAAAAAATACAGACAGATAAAATATACCTAATGTGACGTACGAATAGATACAGGATGTCCTATATACACGAGTGAATAATGTATATACAAAACTTTTACTGCAGACATCCTGTATACACATTATATGTGTTATTTACCTGAAAAATGATGTGTGCTTTTCAACACGTTTATAGGTATATTTATTTCGAAACAAACGATAAAACAAAATTAGATCGTATAATATATTCATTTGTCTTATTTACAGCATAAAAAATTGCATTATATTATAATATTGACTAAACGATATATTTTCATAATAATTGATTTAAATTTATTTCTCTATATTCACACCAAATTATTTTTATATGTATATTTTTATTCGACTTTTTTTATACCAGTTTAGATATTAATCTATATTATAGCTAAGTACTGAAGCTTATATGTGAATCTATTTCACAAAATTTTTATTGTTTCACTCGAAAAAATAATTTGAACTTGATATATTTTTTAACTTAAAATGATCATAATAAGAAACAATAAATAATAACATAACATAATCTTCTTCTTCTCCTTCGCCTTCTCTCCCAACTATTTGGGGTCGGCCACCCTGGTCCTACACTTCCACTTAACTCTATCTCCCGCATCTTCTTCACTTACTCCCACCTTCCTCATATCATTCGCC
>JAIPRL010000390.1:42325-58574 GCA_025469235.1 Pemphigus obesinymphae
CACTTCCTCTTCCCTTATTAAATCTACCATACCCAAATTCCACTCTACCCGATCAATTGCCCCTCTTGGAAATTCTTCATTTAATAATCCCTCAAAATAGTCTTTCCATCTCTTTATCACTTCTTTTAACATAACATAATATAAAATTAAAAAATTCTATTTATATTAAGAGTATGACATAAATGTTCACAGTTTTTTGATATAGAAAATGTTATACATAAACTGCAAAAATGTATGTGTATCATTTATGTGAAGAAGTAAAATAATCATTAGGCACAGTTGAAGGTTTTCTTATCTTCCACCTAATCCACCTGAGCATTATATTTAACCTATGTATGTATATATTGTATACCCACTATATGTCAACCAAATCTAGTCCCATCTTTCTTCAAATAGTTGTATTAGGTACGATCAATTGAATAAAGCGATGTGACAACTCTGAAAATAAATTTTAAATTTTAATTAAGCATGAAATTTATTAGAGAATGATCAGCTCTATTTTTTTAAATTTAATTTCAGTTTATCTTTAAATAATTTAATATTTAATACTTTAAATAGTTTATCTTTCAATATCTTTGAAAAAAAAAAGTGAAAGAAAATAACATTTGAAAAAGTGACCTGACAGTTCTTAACTATAAAGACTGTGCTAAATTCCGTTCTCAACAAACAAAATATATAGGAAGATTTTTAGATTATATAGTGATTTTTTAAATTCTGTTGGTACACATTCGTATTATACCATAATATAATATACCTTGCCTATTATTCGTTGATGAAAAAAAGCACCATTTTAACTTTTAATATTAATTATTAAATTTTGGTAAAAACGACGTTTTGATATACCTACAGTCTTGTTATAATATATTGACATTTACAAGTTTTAATTTGGGTGAGTAGACGATTATCTATATAGGTATTTTATGAATTCGAATTAATACGATTGATTAGAAATAAAAGGAAAAAATAAAATCATAAATAAAATTGGTTATCGGGTAATATGCAGCTATATAATATGTAAGTACCTAATAAATTATTGCTGTATATTATATTGACCGCTGTCGTGCGGATGGCGAGAGAGAGAGAGAGAGTGTGATATTATTGCGAGGAGGGTTAGTTTTTTGACCTTGACTTTCGTTCATGCGACAACGCTCTTCAGCGTAGTATACAAAATAAAAAAACAATAAGTATTTCCATTTATATATATATATATTATTATTATTATTATTATTATTACTATACTATAGTATACTATACTATAATATACTATATTATACTATATGGTATATACGAATATATAACGCACAGTTTGCGTGGCGCTTGTACAATGTGTGCTTTAATGAATTCGACCTTGTGTAAGGTTAGCTTTACGAATTTCCACACACACAATCATAACAATAGTATAATTATTACAGTTTTATACATATTATAGTACATGACACGTAAATACATGCAGTATATTTATCCTGTTAAAAAAATATTGTCTTTTATTTAGTTTTTTGTTTTTGGTTTTGATTTTATATTATTTCCAGTTTTGCGACGCGCGCGCGCGTATATATATAAAAATATTCAACAAAAATAATAATATACACGTACCTATATAGTATATAAGTATAGGTGGTGTGCGTATATACCTCTACATATATAAGTAGGTAGGTATATAATATCTAATCAGAACCTTCGTAAAAAAATAATAGATATATAGAGGACACTCATTATACATGTCATTGTTTAATGCGTTCGGATTTACCTATACCTACTGTACCACTACCATATATACCTAATTATTATCTATACATTATATTATAGTATATAGGCATATGCAAATACGTATTCAATTGAAATATTTGTGACAGTACCTATATAATAATACATAAATTCATATATACACGTAAAAACATTCGGAACATTCTAGAAAATTACTATTCATAATATATTATAAGAGTGCGCGATATTTATGTCAAAATTACTATGCAGGTATTTAATATTATGAACGAATTACCTCATCGCGTCTACGGTATTTTTGCGGCAATTTTTAAGTAAAAGTAAAAATACATTAGTTTTTTGCATGTACACGATAAAAATCGTTTTTATAAATAAATAGTAAATACCCATAAACTGCTAATACTATTTCCCCTACAAGGAATTCTAAAAGAATTGACTGCATACAATTATTAATATATATATACAAGAATATATACCTACCTATAATATATTATTATGTGTAATTTGTATGTATACTTTAAAACAATAATATTAAATTAACTAAATATAAATTTCAAAAAAAACGTTGATCAAATTCATTCGGAAGATTTCTTACATAATAATATGATATATGTATAGCATGTCATCGCATGCAAATTTATAATTAAATCAATTTTTATCCTCATGCAATATACAAACCATACAATAGGTATAACCTATATTTATACCAAATATACCAATAATTATTATTATTATACGAACAACAATTTGTTTCCAATAAAAACATTTCAATAACGCGATAATACGTATGTACACCTAATAAATAATGATTGTCGGTCGTATACCCGAATTATTTTAAGATAATATCATCTTGTAAAATATATTGCAATTACTAATTTGTTGAATGTTGGTTAAAATTTCGAAATTATTTTAACAAGATGTTCTCATGATGGGACTGGTAGAAGAATCATAATTATGCAAATATATTAACGCAAAAATCAGTTCGATCTCCATGAATATAAATCCTGATTCGTGGTTAAGGGGCAAGGGATAATTCTGTGTATATAAATACGTGTAACTCAAAACTACAGCACGAATATCGTAAAACAATTTTAAAACTTCTGTTTAATTTTGAAATTCTTTTTGGTTCAATATTATAATATTATGATAATAATTAAATTAAATTGATTGTCTTTCATTCCTAAATAATATGCGTAATGTCCGTAAATTATTAGGTATTCGGTAGATTAGTAAATAATAATTTGGTGATAATAACAGCCAGTGCCACAACAACCGGTGGAGGGGACTACAGAGGTAATTCCCCACCTAAAAGGCCTCATTATTATTTGCTCAGGGACCCATTTGTAAGTAGGTATCCAAATATTCATTATTAATAAAACTAATATAGTAAATAATGTCAAACTGTTATATCAAAGAGGTACTATATTTTCTACGTACGAATAAATTGAAATATTAAACACATATGATAAACCTTTAAAATTGATTAGAATTCTATTAATTTTAGTTGTAATTGATATCATGAATTCATGACCAAAAGTAGTGAAAAAGTGTAGAATGACTACTCTATGGATATTTGTCTGATAAAAATCAAATAACACAATTTAACTTTTAAGATAGCATTCAATAAATATTTATTTCCACATTTAATTATATTTTCAACATTTTTGTCACGAGTTAAAAATGTCTAAACAATAACATTTAGCTATTGATAGTTGTAGATAGTTGTGCCAAAAGTAAACTAAAATGTAAAAATAATGAAGAAATAAATATCAAAGGATAATATTAATCACATAACTTAGTACTTAAATACCAATCTACAGACATTAGTTCCGACCTTGTAAACAAACTTATTTTACTCAGAGAAATTATCAAAAATAAATACTTGAAAATTATTCGTGACTTAGCAACATTTATCCTAGAAAATGCCTGTTAATTGATAACAGCGTTAAATCAGTGATAACTACAGATAATAAAACTAATAAATTGCAATATTAATCCTAGCTGTTAAAAAAAAGCTATAGGGCATTTATAACCTATACATATATTATGACCTATTTATGCCATATGTGTAATAGATCTTGATGAATTTAAGTAAATTTAGTTTTATCTTAAGCATTTGACAAAAATTATTTATTTATTTTTAATGTCCATTTCGCTCATCGGGTATTAGTAGGGATGGAAGCACTTCGCTTATCGAAAGAAAACTGGATGTATTGCATTTGAAAGCAATGATAATAATCATTGCATATAATTTTATTTGTTATTTTGATATTTCCCCTACATTTATAAAATATTTCCGTTATAAAAGTTAGTTTTTCTTTATGCTTAAGAAAACTACTGAAAAAACCTAAAAATGACCTTTTCAAAGTACACTAACTATAACCAATTTGCTATCAAAAAAGCTCTTTACTTCAAAACTTGAAACAGAAAAAAATCACTAGATACCTCCAATTAGCTTTCAATCTAAAATTAAATAATATGCAAGTACGATAATCGAGTAATAATTCATAAAATCTATCTAATATACGTCTTGCATATATATTATTATGAGTTATGACATGTAATGTGTAATCGTGTAGTGTGTACAAATGATAAATATTAATCGTATCCATATATTATATGTTTGTCAATTATTATTATCTGCAGTACATAGAGTTGATATTTTAATAACACTGTGGTTTTAATCAAACTTTCAATATCACAACAATTATTAATATCATCGCATATATATATACTTCTTACTTAGGGATATTGTAATTAAATGAACCAAAGTAAAAAAATTCAATTAAAAAATTAACCAAAAATTTAAAAATGACTAAATTATAAAATAAATAACTAATTTAAAAACATAGGTATGTACTCGTATTTATTATATTATTATAATTTAATGACTAATTATTTACGTACAAACATTTTTTACTTGATTCGAAATCTACCTCTCCTTAAATTTCGACTATTGACTTTTAACAAACTTGATACATAATAATCATAAAAATGACCAGTTTTGTACATACAATTTCAGTGTATTGACAAAACATGATTCATTTATTTCCAAATCTTTCAATTTTATACTCTATTGCATATAATTATGCGTTTTTATAAGAATATAATTTATTATAATACCTATTAATTACAATGAAATTTATTTGTTTTTTTTTTATCTAGATTCAATTCATTGCCCTATAAAATAATTAACAATATACATTTGTTTATGTATATCGTATATGACCGAATATTATTAGGTAGATACCTATATTTTAATTAAAGAAATTTTAGCAATTTCAATAAAATAATAAATACAATTGTTAAACTGTCATAGTAGGTACATCCTGTATATTATAATATATTATTATATATTATTTATAATTAATTAATTTGTATTAAATAATAAAGAAAAAATATATATATATCAAATAACTATATGAAAAAATAAATATTTTATTAAAACTGTATAATATATGAATTTTGTTATAAATTAATATTTAATAACATATATTTTAGTTTTAAGCGCTTTTACTAGAAAAATACATGTATACTAAAGAAAGTATAACTTATTCCACTGCAAGAAAGACTTTACCAATCTCAATTCCCAGTAAAGAAGAGTAGTGTGAACTCAAACTATTTGAGAACCACTGGTACGTCTGTCGAAAGGCAAAACTAATGGTTTATTATTTAGCACAGCTGTATGTTGTAGGGGAATAACTATGACCGATTAAATTTTTTCGAGAAATTGGCTATAAAAGACTTACCTACAATTTATAAGTTCCAATATATTGTATATATACACAACTACGCTGTGTGCAAATATCGATATATTTGTCATCGTATAATAATATTATGATTTATAACAATTTTAGATCAAACTTTCAAATACTACAATAATAATATTATATATTACCGAATAGTATATATGGTAATAGGTAATTATTATCAAAATAATAAATATTATGAATAATGTTATCAATAATATTATTGCAGTGTCGCGTTGCAACATGTTGATCATGATCAAATTATATTATATGCAGTAAAGATGAAAAAAGTCCTGCAGCGATAATATTCAGCAAAAATGTGATTACTTTCTAAATTAACTATTGTATTAATGTGTTATTGTTTTAATAATGATATTAAAAAAATAAGATTTTAACGAAAATTATGAATATTCCTGTACTATATAATCGTTATAACTCAAAGTTGTGCACAAAGTACAGAAATATGAAAAAAATTATTTTTTTCCTGAGAATTTAAACATTTTTTTAAATCACTTAAGTATTTTACTCAAATGTTGTAATACATATACATATGTAGCCTGTAGGTACACATATGACATATTGTATAAATGTATACCTATACCTATATCATATGTATGCAAATAAATTTTAGTTTAACACATCTGTATAGGGTTTGGTATAGAAAAAACGATTTATTTTCCTTTTGTAAACAACCACTCGTGATTTACGCGGAAAAAACTCCAACATGTCCCCCCCCCCATGACAAAAACGTGCGCTAACTATACCAACACTGCAACCTCGCTTAATCCTTGCGGTTTTACACGTCAAATAACACGCGGTCGTTTTCGTGACATCAACGATAGTTTCGCGCCGTCTACGTAAGCAGAATATAATATACATAAATAACTATACATTATTTTTTATTAGTTTATTAGTTTTCTATAAAATATTTGATATGGCCAAGTATTATAGGTACGTATTATAATATGTATGTGTGCTTTATGACATGTGTATCAAAAAAACAATTTAGTAAAATATTATAATAACTACATGTACATTGTATCTAAATACATATAACATAAAGTAATATTTTCTGCAAATACTACTTATGATATCGATTTATAATAATTGATATTCATGCTTCCAAAAATTACAAAGAAAATAATGGTAACATACTAGCTAGTTACAATTATTTAGCTTAATTTAGCAATATTTAGCATATTCCTACACTATATTCTAAATTCGAATTAGTAGGTACTTATATTATTTTTTAAAAAGTGGGAAAATTTTATGCTTTAATTTTTTAGAAATTTTAGTAAGCATTATAATACGTGAATATAACATCGATCAGAACCGTTTTTAAATGCAATTACATATAATGTTATCGTTGTATATTCAAATTCCGTACACACAACTTACTTCTAAAATATTCGTCCGAGAAATCTATCAGTCCCCGGTTTTCTTCATTTTTCTAAACTTCAATAAATTTCAAATAGGTAATGAAATATTAACGTATGTAACAATATAGGATATATGGGTACCAAATTGTACTATGAAAAGCTGTCTTGGAGGAGCGTCTGCCCTAACTTGCCTCCCTGCGGATGCGCTCTTGTATACTCAGTAATCAGTATTATCAGCTGTGTGTATTTAAAAAAAAAAATTCGGTAAAATATTAAACCTATATATTTCATAAGTAGTATTCGTTTTTGCCAGAGCTCTCGGGAAGTTCGTATGCTATTATACAATACGGCTCGCAGTTTGCACCTTTAAAATATTGTATTATTTCAAACGCGGCCACCTATCGCGTTGATGGTCGACATTTTATAAAATGACCGGGAATTATATTTTATATTTATCTAATGAGTCACAATTACGACGTGATAATAGGTAGGTATGTTGCTTATATGATAAATAATGTTCAGTAATACGTTCGACGTACCTATATATATATGCCATAATTTATATGACGATATCGTAAAAATGTCGATAACATTATTTTTCATATCCTGTACAACACTATATCCCCCCACCAAAGAATACACGGACTTGCATATATATTACAGACGAAACGAAAACGTTTTGGATTTTGAACCCTTGAGCCTTAAGTCTCGACTTCTACGCGCACGCCACACATGGCTGACAGACCTGAAGTAGTGAACATCACGTAAATTACGAACAGAAAATAGTTTCCGAATCTTTTTCGCGTCGTATTATTTTTTTTATATAAAATATATTTAAAACAATAACAACTCGTATAATATTTAATACAGTGCGATACAGGTCACCTGCATACCGATCGTCGTTTCATGCAGTGCATATATACGCGAAATTTCTTTTAGCGGGTCACCATTAGATATTTTGATCGAGAATACAATAATATGACAACGTTATACCTAATAATATATATATAATCCAGCGTTCGAAAGTCATAATAATAATAATAATTTGACGTGCAATGTTTTAGATTTTTATTTTCTATATACCCGTTTGAATCGAAATTATAAAAAAAACGATAATAATATAACCAAATCGGATCTTTTTTAAATAGTTATATACGCGACATATATTTTATCGTCATCGTCGTCATAACTCAGTAATAACTATATAAACAGCAACAGGAGCAGCAGCAAAACTACAGTCAACTCATAATAATGTACCTACCTATATAATAGATAGGTACTCGATATATTATATTATCAATATTGAACATATACGTAATCAAATCATTGCATCTCAAAATTAATTCGTGTAAGTATATAATGTATTCATATGCTTAGCTATATATAATGACTGGAGGACTTGAATATTATTGAAATTCCGGTTTATCTCCCTCGCATTCGGGTTTGGCGAACCGATTTTTAATAATAATATCGCATTACAGGTTACCTATGTATGTAAATAGGTATTTGTATTATTGCGAAAAGTGTGTACAATAGCGATTAAAACGTTTCGTCAAAGTTGAACGTAATAAAAATGTAAAACATCATAATAAAGTCCGTGTGTAGCTATCGAATGCCGTATTTATACACACCATTTTGCAAGACTGCAAAATGCGTGAATAAAGTTTATGGGTGTGTGTTCGATGTCAAAAATAAGAAGTTATTACCAGGTTTACCAGGCTTCTGGAAATGTCATGGATTTTTGTAATTGTTTTTGTTTCTAGTGAATATTTATATTCTCCATGGAAGCAGGGACAGCTCCAGGGACTTGTTGAGGAGAACATGACTACTAAAACAAAATTTTTTTTTACAATAGTTGTAATAGTACTTGTCTACGGTAATCTTACGTATGGGGGACCATGAAATCTATAACCCCCCTCTCATTGGAGCCTTCACTATACCCATAGAATAATATACACATTTTTTGTTTTACACTACATTATAGCTATGTATATTGTACCTGTAGGTATATGAATATTTTAGAGTTTGTTTAAAAGCTATTCATTCTAAAAAGGAAAAGATTTTGAAAAATATACCGATATATTATTACTACTTATACTACTTATATAGGTATAAATTTGAGTTTTATTACTTCATTCGAAATATTGATTGAAGACCTATAATAGACAAGGTAATGATTAATTATATAATTAATACTTGTGTCACCAGCTGGGAACTTTATACTATAGAGTCTATAGAATTGTATATAACCGACTGACACTTCGGCTCCCAAACGTTCCACTAAAGCCCCCAAAAATTAATAGATATTATTTTTCTTTGGAAATTTTACATGACAAGTCTGAAATTTTCAAAATCGCAAACAAGTGGTAACCCTGAATAATACAAAAAAACTTTAATAATACAATAAATTAATATTCTGGAAACAGTCGTGTGTGCACGCATAATACGTTTGCACCAGGTCCCACCACACACACGTGTTTATCAATACAATCGTCTTTAATTACCATCGGTCTCGTCATTTACCGGCAGTTTATGTGCAATTTTTTCAAGGTGCAAATATTAAATAATATATGAAATCGTGTTTTTCGATGACAGCTATTTAACTCGGTCGACGAGTTAAAAATAAAAAATATATAAAAAATTAATTACATAAATAATCGCGTTTGTTGATATACGTAATAATAATTATTATTGCTGTATAGTACAAATGAGATTAACAACTTTATAGTATATGAATATGGCATAATATACTTATACCATAAATATTTTTTCATTTAATTGTTAGGCAAAATCTTTCGAAAAAAACATTCTAGAAAACCCTTTAATATCGGCAAAAACTAGATGAAATTCAACTCTTTATAAAATTTTAAAAAACTTTATTTTTAAAATTGTTCAGTCAGAGAGTGCATATTTTATAGTTTCATTTCCTTTTTTATTAACCATTTTAATTAAACATTTATGCGTACAATTTATATTATATTTAATTTAAATACTTGTATATACAAAAATATATCACATAGGAGATTATTACGTTATTTATATTGGTTTTTTTATTTTTTTAAATAAAACGTCCTAATTTCATTGCATTTAAAGCCAGTATATAGTATGTATACCTCTATACCAGCTACCTATGTATTGAAATTAAAACAAGTTTATACACAATTTAATTAAATAATTTGTCAACTCAAACAAAATCGTTACGCTAACATTAAAATTTGTGTTACCTATTAAAAAATGTAAAAACTACGTTCGTATGGTATGAAATCAAAACCGATTTCAGTTAATATTTAGAGTTTAGCATTAACTGACACTCATATTACCACCGCAACACGTGTCATGAAGTATGAAATATGAAATTTAATTTTTTTTTTAAATTTCGGGATGGTAAATTTAGGAACGACGACGACAACGGTGTAGGACAAACATTTATTATAAACGACATCCGTTTATTTTTAGATACGTGTAAAAAAATTCGTGGTTGTATGATGCGCGCGCGTTCACGTGAAGTGCCAAAGTTTAATACCATGCGCATTTTTAAAATAATGGTGTTTTACTTTTGAAGTTTTGAATTTTTTTTACAACTACCTTTATCTACCTTTACTAGGAACCTAAATGATCCGAAAAAATGTTTAATGAATAATAAAAAAAAAAATAGTGTCTTGTTTATCCCACCTTTGGTGGATTTGGCCTTGGTTGAATTGCCGTGGAATATTATTTTAAGAACATTAAAAAAACGTTCGCGGTGATTGGCAACGGATCAATATACACGCGGCGGCCACGTTGCCAATCAACGATGGATATTATATGTAAATTTTGTTATTCAAATTTTTTTCTAACACTTTTTGACACTTATGTGCATATGTTAGAGGTTAATTTAGAACGTTTTGTTATTCGAAAATGTAAAAATGTAAATGTATAACATTATATAAAAAAAAAGAAAAAAAGAGTAAAGGACTTTTTCTCATATAATATTATAATATATTCATTATACATAGACATAACTATAAAAGTCCTGTCTAAGCTACCCTAGTTTTTCTATTATTTGGTGAGAGGAAGGTGGGGTTACATGTAATACTTTATTTAGGGCTCTATTCGTGTCTTGGAATTTAAAATTTGTTTTAAGATTGTAAGATTTTAGGAGATCGTAGGATTGTATTTAAGGATAATGGAGATGTAAAATAAACCCACGAAGGTTTCCAATGTAAAATTTTTAGTTTTCATTTTTGATAATGTAGAATCTTGAGAACGCAACATCAATAATATTCAACAGTAAAAACATGCCCACGAAAAACAAATAAAATTACCTCTTAAAGTAATTTTAGAGAAAAAACATTTAATATAAAATATATAAAGGACAATATTTTGGAAACAATATAATCGGCGTTTTGCAAAGTATTAATTACTAAAAATGTTAACGGCATTTAAAAGAAAACAAAAAATAAAATATTTTATGCATGCAATATTGAACAATGTAATTAAACTAAAGTTAAATCCTGATAAGATCGTTTCCAAAATATTGTTCTTTATATATTTTATAATAAATGTTTTACTTCTAAAATCATTTCCTTTTCATTTGTTCTTCATATACACATTTTTAAGCAAATGTCATAATTACACAACAATAAAAAGTGATACGGATCGGGACTATTAATAAATTACTTTTAAAATGTATTTAAACATTTTTTAATTGTTAAATTTCCATTTTTCTTAAAATTTCTTTAAAAATGCCCATACGGACCCCCTTAAAAATGGATGGTGTAACGTCCTCTTGACCATATAGTGGTCCCTACGACTATATTAAGGGGCATAATATATATATAATCGATATATATATCGAATAACATATATAAAATTAATATATATATATTATCGAGTGTTATGCGATCGGTGCAGATGGGTTACTTGGGGAATATCTCGTGGACTCTGATAAATTTTATTGTTTATCACCCGATGGATACGTGCGATTATCCTCGCGAAATAAATGAAACACACGAGCACGACATCGTTTATACGTTAGTATTTTGATATAATAATAATAACAATAATGATAATGATAATAATATATATACTAGTATATATTTATACACATTATACATATATATATATATATATATAAGTATTATTATTGCGATTTATGTCATTATATATATTAGTTCAACCTTCGGGCCGCGATACGAACAATGGGCTGTTGCGCGCTCCGTAATAACGATGCCAAACATCCTGGTTAGGGCTGAACGGTTCTATTCTAAAATGTGCGTGTACACACCATTTATAATGTATCGTCGTCGACGTCGGTCGGCCCGAGTATATAGGTTAGGCCGATTTTTTTTTTTTTTAAACAGCAGCCAACGTCGCCGCATGTGACCTTATACTATACCGTCACCGCTCTTCGCTTCTTCTTCTTCTTATTATTATTATTATTATGTCATATTTTAATATTATTATTATTATTATTATTATTATTATTATTGTACTTACGTTTACAGACATAATATTATAATATTGATAAGGTACTTGGATGTTTTAATTTGTGTACCTAAATTTAAAATATCGAATATTTCAACGTGCGTGCCTCTTTGTAAATCGTAATGCGTACGCACACATTACACAGCAGTCAACCGAAGTTAATTAGTCGGGTCGGGTCCGTGCGGAAATCGTTCGTTCGGCACATACACGAGTAGTATATTATACATATAATAGATATTTACTATTTAGGTGTATAAACGCATAACGGTGCGATGTCGCGAACAAATACCGCGGCAAAATCGCGTCCGGTTTGTACCGCATACGATCGCTCGATATTATAGGTAATAGGTACCTATCATATTTTACAGAGTGCAGCAAAAACATCTCCCAAAATCTCAAAGTCGAAACAGGAAATATCGTATAAAAATTATCCAAAATTTGTTTTGTAAGTTCAGCATACATACATAATATAATATAGTTTTATTTTCAGCCGATTTAAAAGATGATAGCACTTAAATACCATACCCTTCATAAATGACCTGGCAGTTTTTCATTATAGCTCGTAAAATAATTTCTGACAGTAGTGTCAATATATATACTAGTGATTTCTAAACGATTAGCAACCCTGAAAGTTTCCAGATTTTCCAATGGGTATTTAAAGGCCTCGGCTTTAAGGCATCCTCAAAGAAAAAACAAATTACTCATGATATAGTCAGATTCCATAAATGTGTTGGCAATGGTCTATGTATAGAGCTAGGTATTGGTCGCAGGCATTGCTTCAGGGAACTCCTGAAAATGTATTATGGTTAAAACTATACTTAATATGTACTTTGATTATGTTAAAACGAATTGTCGATAACATAGCGTTTTCCATCTATTTCATTAATTTTCACACAAAAAGTGTAAATATAAGTATAGGGTAGATGGAAAATGTTATTATATTATATATTTTTTTATCTACCTCCAAAATATATTATATTACATTGAGGGTAAATCTTATCGTCTTTCAGTCGATTTTAAACTCGTTAAGTCCTGCAATCCCATACGACTGGTTCTAATATGCTTATTATGGGGGTTTTTAAGGACAAGCTGACCAAACATTTTCTAGCCCTGGAAAATTGCGATTTTTATACTTTGGTCAATACAATAAGTTAGTGCATAATGTGAACAATGTGATTCGGTGTTTAACGTTTATTCATAATTTTGCTAAGCCTCGTTTAAAACATTATAATTTTAGAAAATATACAGGGAAATAGGTCTCCGTTAGATCAGGATTATACACACAGAATGATAAGTTCATTTTTCTGTTGATGGGCGAAATAATTATAGTCTGTGGAATTAAATACATTTGGGTCTATTGGTCAATAGTGAATTTTACGAACACGAAATTATTTATTTACGTCACTGAAGACTATTTAGGTACCTAACAGTAATACAAAATACTAAATCTATATACACGCGCGTGCGACATACTCGATCGCACACACGTTTCTAGGTCAATATAAGTCGACATCGCGCCACCCCCAGCCATGTATCTATATATACGTATATACATCGAACGTAAAATATTATCGTGCAGGTGCGTTTGTTTCTATATCGCTTTTCTCGGGTGTAATATCGATTATTAGTTATTATAATATACACGAGCCGAACTGGCTGTAGGATTCACTATAGTCATATTATATTATTAATATTATTATAATCGCCTAACACGTCGGCCCTATATTGTATCTCGCGACGGTCGCAACTCCTGCGAGAATATAATAACGTAATTAATTATATCGCACATAATTATATGGTATATTTATTACTTTCGTTGTCTATAGAACAATAGATATATTATGGCCTTTAGCCGTTTTCTATTTGTTCGAAAACAATCGAAAACGTTTTCTCGGCGATTTATTAATATATTAATATAATATACATATAAGTATATATACATAAGTACCTACCTATATAGGTATATATATTGATATTACGATTTGATTATTTACAAAAATAGTTAGGTTAAGTCATTGGACATTATTCGGGTATTTCAATACAAACATTATATGTTTTCTATGAATAAAAATCGATACACATGATATTACACCTATATAATGTAAGTTCTTTCTATTCTAGCTGACCGCTGCAGCCGTAGGTAATGAAACTTGACATTTTGATTAGTTTGAGCTGAATTGCTTTCCGATATACAAAACAAATGTTTATAGAGACGAACCACAGTTAATAATGTTAGATCCGTTGATGATCGAATATTGTAAAAATATAAATAGGGTACCTATATATATATATATACAATATATGTACGGTTTACGTCCGTTAATAACGTCTATTATTTGTTTATTTTACAGAAATCGCGTCAAGATGCACATCGAGGTTAGCGTAGCGCTGAACTTTGTGATCTCGTACCTGTACAACAAACTGCCCAGACGGCGAGTGAACATATTCGGCGAGGAGCTCGAAAAGTGCTTGACCGAAAAGTTCGCCGGACACTGGTACCCAGAAAAACCGTACCGCGGCTCGGCGTACCGGTGCATTAAAACGGGATCGCCGATCGACCCAGTGTTCGAGAAGGCGTCCCGGGAGAGTGGTGTAGCCATACAAGATGTCCTGGAGAACTTGCCGCAAGACCTTGCCGTGTGGGTGGACCCGGGCGAAGTCAGCTATCGCATCGGAGAGAAGGGAGCCGTGAAGATCCTGTACAACGAGAACAGTGGTGGACTCCAGTTCGACACCCACGATGACCGAACCGCCGACCGAGAGGTATGTATACCATCTGCAGAACAATTATCCGATTTAATAATATGTGCCTAATATAATAATTAAATTTAAAAGATTACTATACATCTCTCAAAAATCCAGAGATAAAATATCCCCCCTGTCTGCCACCACCTGTACACCTTCCGAGTGTCTATGACTCGTATTATACGATTTATCGTCGCGAAAACTGATAAATATAAAATACATTGAAAAATAAATTAATAATCTTTGCAATAAAAACGAAATAAATGTCCACGAGGGATTTACCGAGAGTACGACACTACAGTGCACCGTCAAAATGGTCGTAAAGTGCTCCTATATATCGTATTTCAGTTCGTAACCGTTTCGAGTGTATTATTATTACAATAAATTCAAATGCGTTTTAAACAATTGGAGCTAAAACATTTAATCCCTTATTACTTATAATATAATACATGTACCTATATAGTATAAATTATAATATATATGAGTACGATATAATTGCATATTATTCGACGGAGTCACAGCGTCTATATATAGATATTGATTTACACTATATAGACGTGTTCATTCATGGCCGTTTTCATATTATCAGAGAATTTATCCATTTTATGTATATATATATATATATATATATATATACGTTCTATAAGTCCATCATCTCATTCGTAGTCTTAAAACGATCTATATTTGGGTTCTTTTCCGCTTCTATACCTACCTTTTCCACTGTTAGATCTTTCGAACCACATTCGTTTTTAATCATTTACTGTACTACTGCACATTTAGACCTGTTGTATATTTCCCCTGTACAGGTCGTGTTTGTGCCGCAAGTAGGTCACTTTTTTGTACGTATCGATATAGCAGCTTGAAAGAAAACGTGTCTTTTATTGCATACTCGTAGCTACTTTGTTTGCGGTGTTCATTCTCACAGCTTAATTTCATTATACTCGCATATTATTATATTTGTTCTATATTTTCATTAACTCTTAAGCTAGAAATAAAGTTAAGTGGGGATGTGGTGGGAGAAGTGGAGAGGTTCAAGTATTTAGGGTCTGTTATACAGAAATATGGGGGTTTCGAAGAGGATATGAAACACAGGATTAAGTGTGGATGGACAAAGTGGAGAGAAGCGTCAGGTATTCTGTGTGATAAAAGAATCCCTATTAGGTTAAAAGGTAAATTTTATAAGGCAGT
>JAIPRL010000390.1:58674-78461 GCA_025469235.1 Pemphigus obesinymphae
AATGGCGAATGATATGAGGAAGGTGGGAGTAAGTGAAGAAGATGCGGGAGATAGAGTTAAGTGGAAGTGTAGGACCAGGGTGGCCGACCCCAAATAGTTGGGAGAGAAGGCGAAGGAGAAGAAGAAAGAAGATTTTCATTAACTCTTAAGTACTTAAAATGTCCCCAAATAAGTATAACATATCCCTCTGTAACGAGTACTTTTTACACATTCTTGTAGTATATTACCGTACATAATAATATATAATTACAATGCGATTGTTTTATAATAATTTACCCTATACTGTTTATTGCAGGTCATCAAAACGTTCAATCCCGAAGCGCAGTGTTTCCGGCCCATCGACTCGGTAGCGTCCAGCCTGAGTTCACTAAGCATTTCGCCGCCGGACAAGTGTTCGGGCGGTTCCCCGCCACTGGGAAGTGGTTCCAATCACTCTTCGCCGACGCACCATCATCACCAGCAACATCATAACATTATACAGCATCATCAGCAACAGCACAACTCATTGTTGTTCGGCAAGCCGTGTGGCGGTAGTAGCAGTAGCAGCAGCAGTAGTACCAGCAGCATAAGCAGCAGCACGAGCAATGGCTGCAGCAGTCAGCAACAGCAGCAGCCGCTGCAACAACAGCAACAACAGCCACGAAGTCCAAACGGCAGCGGTCCGGCCCCCGCGGTCGCACCAGGCGCTTCTTACGTGCCGTGCCGTCAGCCGTCCGCGCCGCTGACGTTCACTACGGCCTCGTTTGCGCAAACCAAATTCGGCAGTACCAAACTGAAGTCCAACAACAAGCGGGCCAACAGGTTTCTGTTAACTGAATTTCTAGACAAGTAGGCGGAAACGTTTTGACTATGATGGCCTAGTGATGTGCGTGTGTGCGTGTGATATAATGATACACCCGATGGGTGTTCCAATTAAACCGAGGGTTATGGCGATGAAAGTATAATAGGTATCCTCCACTCTTTTTGACTAGACATGTAGGGAAGCCAAAAGTATACAAATCCTACTAAAATGTTTAACTTAACTTTTTTGCAGTCATTGCGTATAGTGACGTACGCAGGATTTTTCAATAGGAGGGGAACTTGAAGATAAATAAATACTCAGTAGACACAACATTAGGCTTGAAAGAATAAAGTAGGTGCTTATTATTGTTATAATAGTATACAAATAAAAATATATGTTATATAATGTTGATAATATGAAACCTAAAAAAAATAGAATTATACGGGCAATGGGGGGCTCCAGCCCCTTAGCCCTCTCCCCTTGCGTATGCATCTGATTATAGAAGTTATTTTCAGATGACAATAATTTATTATAGTGCTATAGTAGGAGTTTTAGAAAGAGAAGCACTTGAATGTAAAAATTAAGAATTAGTTGGAGTATTACAGATTTATATATTCTGTTATACTCACCATTTAACCTGAGTTTGATTTTAGAGAAAGACGACTAACAAAGATGAGTGTGGTGATAGAATTGGCGTGAAAGATTCAGGTTTACAGGATGTTTAACAGTAGGATAGTAATTTCGAGGATAATACAAAACACAGGATTAAGTTTGGATGAATGATATAGAGAGAAGTGCTAGGTATTTCGTATGATAAATGAATCCCAATTAGGGATAGAAGGTAAATTTTATAAGACAGTGAGATTTGCAATTATGTACGGACGGTAGTTCACAGTGTTGAATAGTAGATAAAAAGACAATACAGAGAGGATTAATGTAGCAGATATGAGAATTCTAAAGTGGATTAATGGATGAATGGAAGTACTTTAGAGAAGACAATATAATAAATAAGCATATAAGAGGTACTTAGTACCTATATAGGAGTGGTTTCGATTGTAGACAAAATTTGAGAGAATATATTGAGATTAAAGAGTAAAAAAAAGATTGAAAAAGAGGTAGATGGACCTTAGATATGAAATTGGTTGGCACAAATGAAAATTTTAAGAATGGAAGTTGAGTACTAGGGTGTCTGAAACCCAAAATGTCGAAAGATAATTTGTGAAGGAACAGTAATTGTGGAGGTCTTAAAGGCACGAAACGACAATAATTTATATTATCTTCGAGTCGTGTGAAATTTTCTAATTTTATCGAAACGTCCGTCCTGTGCATGGTGCAGCACAAACGGCGCGCGTCAGTCATCGTGGGCACGCGAATTAAACGCACAGCGTATACCGTTTTTCTTTTTAGAGGTCACTCGATCCATCCGTCCGTTGCGAAACACGACGTCATTGCGAGGTGGTAGCGGTCGTATATTATACATTCATAATATATTATAATGTATGTGCGAAAGGTGACGTTCAAATATACGTATATTATTACAACAAATAATATATTATGTAGGCACTATTGACGATGACAAAATATGGTGTGTAATTGTGTGACAGATGGCACTATGGCAGCCAAAAAAGCTCGCTGATAATTTTCCTGCTTTTTGTTTTTTTTTACGGCTATTGAACCGCCGCCGCCGCACGACCGGTGGAGACGTAACACGTCTGGTATACACTGCATATACGCGTATAATAATATGTAATCGACTATGTGCCAAGGGCGCGACAGCCGAACTAAATTCGTATCTGGGTCGTATCATCCTTCTTTATTTTAGGCTGTTGTGACTTGTGGCGCGGGTTTATGACCCTCAAAAATTATTTTGACGCCCTAAAAATAAATCTGTTCAAATACATGTTATTCTTATACTTACGCGACAAAAGCGATGTATAGTACGAAATCTCCGAAAAATTTTCAGAATTTATTACTTACATAATATTACATCCCGCGTGTGTGAAAGGCGCAACGTTGTTGAGAGTTGCACAGTTCAGTATAAGATTTGCGATAAAACACCTGATTGAGTCCGGATTTAACCATATACCTACCGGTATACGTAAAATGTATATAATTTAATTAAATTTTTAATGTAAATGAATTAATTTCGATTTTTAGCAATACTGTAATTTTTTAACATTACGTTTTCTAGTAGTCCTACAAGCTTGTAAAATGCTAAGAAAAATATTGATATTTTGAATACTTTTATATATATATATTATATACTTTAATCTTTAATACACTAATTATATTTCAGACTCGAGTAAGTTTTTTCTGGACTCAGCTATGCACAAATTTAGGTTATAGGACTCAACTTTAATAGGTACGTCTAATTATTTTGCATAATTATTTTCGTTATCATCTAAAAAAAAAAACAATAGTATTTCTGACGTTGTATAGGTATTAAATCCACCGTTCACGATAATAAATGCAACCACCGCCGCATCGATCAAAGAGTCCATTTCACTTTCATCATATTCAGCACAGTCTCCCCCGAAAATTCTATAAAATATTGATTAATTATTTACAACGATTATGGTATAGAAATATACAAAAATACGTTTAGTCATTTAAACGCACGTCAGTCAATCTCACCGTTGAATTTTCTTCGAATTTCAGTAACTATTTTACAATATATACCTATAAAAACCGATAATTTAACGCGGATATAACCTTGAAGCTATACAAAAACACGAGAATTAATAACGTTTTGTATACAGAAAAACAAACGTAAAAACTTTAAAAACACATTTCTGTTTAATATTCTATAGATTCATTTAAAACGTTTGCAAATGAATACGCTCTTTACGAGTGTTTATATGTTTAGGACCCATGAGAAAAAAAGTTTTTAAACCCAAATCTGTTGCGCATAATATAATAGTTGTACATAGAGGTTATATTATATTCATTACAAACCTATGTCCGTTATTATATCCAGAGAGAAAGAGGTGAAATACTGAAATCCCATTGAATAATATTTATATATATATATGAATTCTTCCTAATTACTTATCCTTAATTCCAATGCTAAGGCCATATCTGAGGGTGGGGGGGTCCATGGAGTCTGGATCCTTCAGAATTTTTTTTAATATTTGGTAAATTTTTTATGTAAACTAGTGGCTTTAAACATCAATATCAATATTTTTAATCGTAACCGATCGGTTAATGAATCAAAACACTTAAAAAAAACATTATACACTTACCTACGTAGATTGTGATTTAAGTACAACAGTAAAACTTATCAAAATAATAATATAGGTGAAATAATGGATATAGGTAGGTATACGGAAACATATTAATACAGTTATGAAAAGCATTATCGATGATATTATAAAAAAAAAAAATGTTTTTATGATTTAATTTTTTACTTGCCAAAAATAGGTAATCGCAATTTTATTAAAAAAAAAACTTGTAGGTATATACCTACCTAACTATAATTAAATAAAATGTTTAAAGTGGTTCTCTGAGATGAGTTTTGTACAGACAAAAAAAACTTATTTTTGTCCATCTTTGATTGAGTTGTCCGTAAATAATTATTATAGGTTGAAAAACTATTTTTATCGAATTTTTATTTTTTTAATATTTATTTCTTAAATAATTTTATTAAATCAAAAATCACTAAATATTAAAATATTGGATACAAAAATTAGAAAAATGTAAAAAAATTAGATTATAAGTTAATTTGTTTATAAATTCAAGTCTACTTTCAAAATCACTATAATATGATAGATAAAACATAAATTCAATATAATATATATCGTACTAAAATTTTAAAATATATTCTGGACCCCCTCCGAAAATAAATCTAAATACAGTCTTGTGCAAATCATATTATAATTAAAGGTATAGGTAATCAATATAAATCTATAAAAACAATCATTAAAATATTAAATTAAACAATTGATAATACTTTTTTTTACTTAATTTTCCGTTTATAACTATATGCCGTAATGTTAACTATATATAATATTGTATTTTTGTAAAATGTTTAAACAAAATAACATACATCGTCAGATGCGCCTTATAAATTTTAATTTAAAATTAAATAATATCATTTAACTAACATATTATAATATGACAACTACAGCACGGATTTGTCTGTTCCTCACTGCACATAATATGTTAATCAAAAGACAAGACAAGTCCATTAACGTCAGTTCCATAAACAACAATTATTGTATACCTACCTCGTTCTTGCTGAAAAGAAAAAAATATTTGTATTCAAAATAGTGAAAAAATTATTCATCTGGTTATTTTAGCCTGCCCTTTATTTATATTTATTGTTTATACGATACGAATCTATTATTTAATTCATCGTCCTTTCAATTTCATGTGTTTGTGATAGTAGCAATCGCCTAAAGATATAAGTAAACTTGTAATAAGATCATAGAATGTATATTGTACGCATCATGGGATTATACAATCGTTTAAGTAAACTCGTCTGTTTCAACTTTTCGGGAAATATCTAAAATATAGCCGAGTTTATCTCGTAAACGGAATTCGTTTGCTGGGTTTTCCAAGTTATTTATTTATAAAACAATAGGTATATTTTTTTTTACAAAAATGAAATATATACTTAATATAAAAATAGCAGAAGTCGTGAATCTATATACAAATCATCGTCAGGATTTTTATTATTTTTACAATCGAAATCGTTTTCGTGAATAAGACTACAGAATAGCACGCACTTAGTGGGTGAAAACCCAAGGAGTTCGTGGGAAAATAAATAAATCAAAATGTCTCGTATAACTTACATTTCCAAATTTTCATCGATCAGCGTGTTTGGGCGGTAACGAGTTACTTTTTCTCATAATATAACGTAAAACTCCACTATTTATTTTTGACTGTTTACTCAAAAGTTTTTATAATTGATTTATAATAGATGTATAATAACTCCAAAACCATTTTAAAATGTATTATGTTCGTTTTTCTTAAATGTATTTTTAAACTAATATCGTAGAACAAAACAGTAAAAAATTATATACAGGACCCACCTATATATACGAGTATATTACTATTAAAATATATTTAAACATTTTTTTAAATTGTATGTGTGACATTATTTATTTTAAATTCCTTTTAACTTAACTTGCCTTGAATTAAAATGAAAGTTACTTGTTCAGCCTTAAATCGATAGTATCATCGAAAAATTGAATAATGCGCCCCTTAAATGTTCAATAGTACCGCCACTAAATGTACGTCTATGCACGCGTGTATGCACTAGTATGTATGTGTGTGTGTGTGTGTGTGTTGAATGTTCAATACTTGTTCCGCCGAAAACCCAAAATTGCCGGACTGACGTTATTGTTTTTTTTCCTTTTGTGCAGAATGTCGCCGACCGAGTTCGCCAACTACATCAAGCAGCGGGCGGCCATACAACAACAGATGGTCGGCGGAGGCGGCCAACAACAGCAACGTCCCGTGTCGCCGGTGCAACACCATCGGGGCGGCCAGAACGGTGATGCAGCGTCCAACTACTTCTTCCAGCACCAGCACCAGCAGCAGTACAACGGCCAGGGCGGCGGTTACCAACAGCAGAGGCAACGGCAGTCCAACCAAGGTTATCACAGGAACAGCGGCGCCGGCAACATGTCCGCGGCGGATTACGCGCCACCGCAACTGCAATTCGCCAACAGCGGTAGCGGTAGCGGTTGGCAGAACTACGGCGGCGATTTCGGGGTGCAACACTTTGGCGGGTCGCCCATGGGTCCACTGTCGCCGGCCAATTACGGCGCACAACTTCAGCAGTCCGCCGGACCCGGTCCGGTGCAGCAGCAGCAGCAGCAGCAGCAACAACAGCAGCAACAGCAACAGAAGATGGACAGCTACAACAGCATGGGAGGACTGGGCTCGTCGTCGTCATACAGGTCTAGCCCTTATCAACACTTGTTGGTGGCCAACTGATCGTCGCGGCCTCCCCGCGCAACCCCATTCGGTCGATGACCGCTCCCCCTCACCATCCGCCCACCTTGTTATTATTATTATTTTTTTATTTACATATATATATAATATATATATATTTTTTTTTTTTTTTTTGTTACACGTATAAATAACTTACATATTACGAGGGTCGTTTTACGAGGATCCCATTATATGTCCCATTTTTCCTTTCTTCAAAAATCACCCAAAACTTACATTTCATTCTCTATATTTTCTTCCCCGTGTTCTTGATTTCTTCTTATATATATATATACACCACGCGCAGGCTGCAGGAAATTATTCCTCGCCCCCCCCCTTTCTCCTTTCATCTTAACTTCTTGGCTTCTATATACAAATATTATAATAATATATATATACTATAAAGTTCTGAATTCTTTCTTTCTCGGCGAAATTTTAAATAGTCTATAAGTGTATGTTCTCTAAAATATTACGCAGATTTTTTTAATAAATAATATTTAATACCTAATCATAAAAAATAAAATAAAATAATATGTTAATTCTCTTTGGGCGGAAAAATAATAATAATAACGAAAAAATAAAAATACATTTAAACAACATCAATCATGTGATTCATCACCGCAAGTATTATTATTAGTTTTTTTTTTTTTTATACACTATTTTTTTTTCTTTTCTTATTTTTGACTATAAAACTTTTTAATATTTTTAAAATATATAATAACGCATATATATAAATTTATTTTTTTTAAGCAATTTATGACTTATCGTACAGACTTATATTTATGAAACTTTTTTTTTTTTAATAAAATATTTTTACCAATGAGAGGATTAGACCTTAATTTATAATAATATAATAATGATAACAAAAACACGTACGTGCATGTAGAGTCTGTTGCTACTATAATATTTATGATACTATAAAGATATTTTATAGTTAGGTTGATGTTATACTTACACATTACTCGTATACTATATATACTATACATTTGATAAAAAGAAAAATCCAATTGATTTATTCATTACATTAATGTGATAAAAAATAGAGTGTTCTGTGAACAGAAAAGAAAAAAACTTAAAATACAAAAAAAAAATTTTTTTTTTATTGATAAAATTGATTTTAAATTAAAATAATTGTAAATATAGAATCTCCTTAACTAGGTACCTATATCCCTATTCCTTTAGGATAAGGGATTGTCACATTTTTCAATTTGCATGCTCTTACGTATAATAAATATAATGTTAATAATATCTAAAACTGGAACAATCTAATCGCAATAATCATAAAATACCTATACCTAGGTGTATTTTTTTTTTTTGTTTTAAAAATTAAAAGTATTATGATATATATTATATATATATATATATTATAAATCGGCCTATAAAATACGTAATATCTAATGATTAAAATATAAAAATTGTTTTTAAATGTCATTTTGTAGAAACGTAGAAAATATTAATATTATTGTGACAATATTAAGAAAATTACAAAAAAAAAAATTGTTATACTGGAAAATTTATCGATGGATCTCGCCAGTTATAAACTTGTACTTGCATTTTGCAACATAAATCGAGGTTTACTTAAAAAAATCATTATTATTGTTTTCATCATTATATATTATCCAATTTTTAATTGCATGAGTTTTTTTTTTTAATTTTGAAGCTTTAAATTAAAAGTTTTTATTTAGTAAATGTTTTATTATAATTTTTTAACTTATTTGGTATTTTTTTACTCTTTATATGAAAGTTATGAAATATATTTGGGTTTTTTTTTTTAGTGTTAGAAACTATTATTTTTTAAGTAGTGAAATTTTCGTCGTAGTAAGTTTTTATTTTTTATTTTATTTAATTATATAATATATAGAAATATAATTAATATAAATATATATACATATATATTTTTTTGTGATTACAATTTAAGCCTTAGGGCATTTTTTTCATGTACTAAAATCGTGTTACATACATGCATAATATACATAATACTTACGTAAAAATTTATATATATATTATATATGAAACAAAAAATTTTATTTTTTACTTTGCACTTTGTTTTGTTTTTTAATGAGTATACAATTTATAATATATTATATATTATACGTTTTACTGTCCGAAACACCTTATATATTTGACGTTTAGTTATCATCATTCATAGGTATACTTGTTGCTTGCGCACGATAACAAATAGAGAAAAAATATATAAATTACTATTTAATATCGTAATAATTAAGCATTCACTATTATATATATTTTTTATTTCATCAGTCACATTTCTCTGTAATGGCGTATTTAGGATTTTTCGGTCCTGAATACAAATTTGACATATAGTATCTAAGTGTTTTTATAAATCAAATTTGGAGGTAATGACTATTAGTTTAATTAAAAAACATTAACACGTTATCTCGTTCATGAATGAATATCGAAGTATATGATTTAACCCTAAACAAATCAGATGCGAAAAAAATATAAACGCTTAATACTGCAATAACAATTTAATTGTACTGATGTAACTAATTTTGATGATTAAATTTCCTGGTGAAAGAATGAAAATTTGAAGAAAATACAAAATTATACATATTAGTTCTGCCGGCAGGAATAGTTATACTCCCTCTATGACCTCCCTCCCAGCCTCTATTTTAGTGTGTAGGTACTATACGACACAAAGTGTGCAATATGAAAATTAAAAAGTGTATAAATACAATTTTTTTTTCTTAAATTTTTACAAATAGGTACTAACATGATTTTTCCTAAGGTGTCAAAAATTCTAGTTCCGCCACTGTGTGAATTGTTTTCTAAAATAGGGACTGTCCCCTCCATAAATACACCACAGTCATATTTTGTCTCCACTTTATATTTCTAACAGTTCCCCCTTCTCACATCATCCCTATCTTGATCATAATTATTAATAGGTATTATACTATTAGGTATAATAATATGATATTAATTAAATATTTATTTAATAGTCGTATATAATGTTTAAAAAAGTAATAATATTTAGACTTAAGAGAGAGAGAGAGTAGTTTTAATTTTTTATTTTGGACCCACTGTCTTCCACACATGAATAATACCTCGAATGGTAATTTATTATTAACTAATAACAATAATATCGTCCCTATCCCCCCCCGCATCCCACCAACAAACTTACAATATAATTACATAACAAAAAAAAAAAAAAACAAAGACTGTTATTTACGCGACATATATTATTTATATAGTCTATATACATATAGGTATATATACTTACCGACTTTTGTAGTGTATAAGAAGCCTCAATAATATATCTGTATTAAGCGACTGACAATTTTTCCCTTTTAAAATTTCTTGTTTTTTTTTTTTATATTACATAGTTTTGACGATTTCTATAAATATTTATACATTAAATTAAACACAATATAATTAGACAATCTAAACAAATAATAGTATTATAATAATGTTAATATGAATCAATAAAAATAGTACCTACACTAAAAAGTACACTCGCACTACACGGCATATTATAGTAACATGTCCAACGTTGTTTAAAAATAATTATATTAAAATTATGTAGAACAAAGGAAAAAATACCCAATATCGTTTATTGTTATATACCGAATACCTGATTACACGATGGCATATACCAAGGTATAATAGGTAGATGCAGCGGACGTTTTGTTTATTTTTTATGCCTATACCTATGTATACCTATAATTTGTAGTCTGGGTATATGGTAATCTATGTATGAGCTAACACGGTAAAAGTTCATTACGGTTTTTCTTCTATAGTTTTCCGAACTTTTCTACTTATCAGCTGTTCGGTTGCTGGCATTTCGCTCTCCCTCGAATATTTCGAACGAGCGAGTAGGTATATATAGGTGGTAATAGGTAAAAGTACATATAATAATATATAACATAGACCGTATTTCCTTGTTATTTATACTTCGTTTTTTTTTTTTATCATATATAATATAATTTGTTTTGTATCGACGATATTTTTATACACACACATATTATTTTAATAATATACCGTACGTATTATTTTTAATGTAATGTCTATATAATAATAATAATAATAATAATATTTATTAAATTATAATTTAATTTTGTACAATATCATAATTATACATTACATGGCAAGAGAATGACGATTATTATATTATGTTACCTATATAGGTAGATATTAATATAATATATTATATAGTTAATACCTATACCGATAATATTTTTGTCTTCTCCGCAATGATAATTTACCCATATAGGTAGTATATAATATAATATTATTGCTATTTTATTGTGATGTTATACACACTTACCAAAACTCTTTAAGTTCAAAGTAATACGTTTACCATATAATATATATGAAAATATAACGAAGAAATTGCTTACCTATAAAATATTATATATTTTTGACAGAAAAAAACTGAATCATTTTTGTATCGATTATACCTGTACGCGCTATACATACGTCGTTATAACGTATTATTTAAACATTTTGATATGCCTATATTATTATATAAATAACAATGACGAATACCTATTTTAAAATATTATTATATTATACACAGTATGCAAGTACATATTCTATTATGTAATAAAATAATAATGTAGACATTTTCACTCTATTTTTTCTATTTTTAATCATATCAAAACGAAATAAAATTGTCTTTGAATCTTTAAAAAAATTTTATTAATTAGAAATATTTAATTATACATTCGTAATATATATATATATATACATAGGTAATATAATATACGTTATTATATTATATACAAACATAATATTATATTATTGTATATAATTATTCGGATTATTCGGAGTAAATAAGTACCTATTGTGTTTTAAATTAATAATTATTTGTAAAAAAAAAAAAAAAATAACATTGGCGTCGACCAATTTCTCGGTGTTATAAGTTACCTAAATAGCGTAAAGAAATAATAACTGTAATTAAACAATGTGTATGTTTCAGCAGTTTTAAGACTTAGGAACATTTTTTTTTCGCTTTTTTGATATCTTATTATATAAAAGGAAAAGATATATATTATTAAGTATAATAAGCGTGTATTTTATAATTTTGTTTTTACATTATTATTATACAGTCTAAAATATATGGCATTATAATTAATTATTTAAAATACAATAAAAGTTATAATATTATACAATAATAATAATAATATTCTAAGTTTAGTTGTTTGAACATTTTTTTTAAATATTAAATAATATTATAATATGAACTCTTCGATAAGAAAAATTTATTTTAATGATAATGTTTTGTTATAAAAAAAAAATTAAATAAATAATAAATTATATTATTAAAAAAAAGTTTTATTTTGTACAATTATCTGTAAAATGTAATTTGTTTTATACCTAATACATTTTTTACATGTGCAAGTGCAATACATTTTCAACAACGATATTACATCAATTTTGGAAATCTTGGTACATAATTGTGGTAGAGAGTAGAGACACAATAATATTATAATAACATAATAATATATTAATTTTATACAATATGGAAATTTATTTAAAGGGGTCGCACCTACTTTGCTTGCAGGGTAGAAAAATTGTTTTTTTTTTCTTTAATCGATAGGTAACTTAACTGTTGGAGAATATGTTGTAATACTTTAGGGTCTAATTCCGATTGTTTAGAAAAGTAGGAACAGTTCCGCAAAAATGACAACGTAAAATGTAACATATATATATACCTATATATAATTACTCGTATACCTATATGTATTATATTTTATAATATATCGTTTTATAACATTATGACAAAAAATATAGGTATTGAGGCATAGACGTAAAGTGGAGGAGCAAGAGGGGGATGGGTGTTTTCCTCTGGTAAAATTTGGAAATTAATATATTTAGTTATATAGTAATTATCTGATATTGAATCTGTTATATGAAATATTTCATTCAAAAAACCATTCTGAGCAAAATGATTGGTAGTGTTATTTTCTGATTTATACCTTTTATAATTATTTAATACGATTTAATTTTCCATTATTTTTGGTACCTATACTTTCCTTTAACCGACGAGTTTTCATGTTTTCGAAATTGGTGGACAGGATAACGAAAAAAAAAATCTACTGATAAAAATGAATAATTACTTTATAAAGTACCTACCTATTATAACCATTTTATTTGAACAAAGATTATTTGTAAAAAAAATTTAAAGCATTTATAACATTTACTCGTATTTACAATATAAAAAATTAGCATAATATTTTCGGGGTTTTTGTGGTTCATCGATGATAAAAAATATATAGATATTTATTATTAGATACCCATATACTTCTATAGATACTTCGCTTCAAAAAAACGTAAATAATCAAAAAAAAAAACCTAACTTTTTTTGATCGGCGCATTATAATTATGACGGCGCATTGGCAGGCCACTTTTTAATTAGTGGTGGTGCCGTTGCACACCCCCCACCCAAAATGACGCCCCTGAAAGCAGACCAAATAATTTGAATGTGAATGTTAGTAAATTGATTCTCATACTCGTACAGTCGTACAATAGGTATTGCAAAATATGATGATAACATAAAAAAACAAAAACATATTAAATCCATAACATTACCAAATTAGGTACAATACTGATAAAATTAATTAACATGAGAATAAATACATCTTGTAAGTTACAATATAAAACAACATAGATATGAATAATTTTTACACAAAAATGGCCTCGATCCGATGGGATTTTTGTTATTCTAAACACATTTAAATTTAAAATGTATCCGAGAACCAGGAAAGCAAAGCAAACTAAGAAACTCCAATAGATGCTAGGAATCGGGTGCAAGTTTTGGTAAGAAAATTTGGTGGAGAAAAATGGACTAAGCCGAAGATTAAAAAAATGTAGGAAATGTCATATATTTAGTAGAACTGCAAAGCGGAGTTGCGTGGAAGAGACATACCAACCATACTAAAGAAATATGAATTCGAAGATGAAGAGAATAAAATAATAAAATAACAACTGAAGAAAAGATTGACAAAAACCCAGAAGCAAAGGACAACAAGAGACAATAATGAAAAAGGAACATAGTTTGATAGAATATAACCACTCTACAGAGGAAATACAAGTTTCTAGACATTCAAGCGGACCAAATAAGCTTATAGAAAGAATTAATTAATAATAACATTTATATTATACTATTATAACTTAAATTACATTATTTATTATATATTCATGTACCTAACATTATCATTGAATTGTATTATTATAATTATTAATTTTGTATTATTTTAAAAAGGGGCTGTTCTGTATGATCATTATTATATTATCATTTAGGTTAAACGCAAAATTTAAATTGTGGTTTTTTGGTTTATTTAAAGTTTAACATCTTACACGAATTACCAAATTTAAAGATGAAAAACAACATTTTTAAAATATTGTCTGGTTTGTGAAGAAGTTACAGTGTACAAAGTTATAATTTTTTTTTCAATTAGCTTTAAACATTAGGTAGGTACTTGTCAAAAAAGATTATAAAACATATTTGTCATAACATTTTATAATTGGCATTTACATGTTAAAATTATCCAATATATCAATTTAAGTTCTGCCTAGTTATTTTGCTAAATTCCCTGTTGTACGTATGTATATAGATAGATGCATTATTTTTACTCAATATATGATTATGGTTATATTTTGGCATCAATAAAATAGTACCATTTGGTACTAAAATCTATTGGACTCAAGCCCTATGAATTTTTGAACCCTATTTATGTTTATGCTAGAAATATTTAAAAAGTGCTTTATACTCATCCTTGTAATACAGATTTTATTGAAACTTGTATTTCAAAATTGACTAAATTAAATACATAAATTGTAAATCAATTAAATATTAGATATATGTATATATTATAATAGTTAGTATCAATATATTGGTACACAAGAATATTATTCTAATATATACATTATACCTACTAATATAGTTTTAAAAGCGCATATTCTTAAAGAAAGAATATATTCTATATTCCAGACCCTAGTTACTACTATATAAAGATTAATCAAACCTTCGGATTATTTTAGAATACCCAATTTCATTATACTGGAGAATGGGAATATTATATCCTATTAGATTTTGTCTATAATCTATAATCACATCCTTAAGAGGACGATACATACACATTTGTTGTCTATCTTACATATGCATAACATAGCAAATCTACATACCACATTCTTACAATTTATTTATAATTGAGGGGCTCACAACAAAAACAGCAATTATCCAAATATAAAATTTTCAGGAACATGAATAAATATGTCTGAACAAGTGTCATTTTTATAGACTCAGCGTATATTATCTCGCTTTTTAAAGACGACATGTGTCGTTTTTCAGTGAAGTGGTTTCATAGAGTTGTGGGTACCATTAAAACTACAAGAATAATAGTACTGTTAACTCATTTTAAAGATTTTTGGCCAAGTGCTGTTTTTGATTTGAACCCCTCAATTAATATAAGTGCAAATTTACCTATTATCAAAGTTTTAGAGAACATAAACTGTGCTCTAGCATGGAATGTTTTTTAAAAATTTAATTTTTAAACAAGTTATAAGTAGTTAAATAACTTAATAAGTTAAATTTTTGAATGCATATAACTAGTTTTAAAAATAACTCCACTACAGCATAGTTAATGTTCTCTACAAATTTGATAATAGGTAAATTTACTCTATTATTAATTATAAATAAACTGTAGTAAGAAAAGTAGATTTGCTATGTTATGAAGTGGCGTCATTTGCCCCACCCTAAGATTTATGTGGGACCGAATAATTTTTGTGGGTCCGATTGATTTTTAAAGCCTATCGGAAATTTTAAGGGGGACCGGCAAGGTTATATCTACATCGCGAAGAATACGAAGACCTTTTTTTTTTTTGCTTATTTACATGTTTTTAAATATTTATTATTTGTAAAGGAGCCGGTGGTCAAAATTTTGCCCCCGCCTAGTAAAACCTGAAATGACGCCACTGATGTTATGCATATGTAAGACAGAGACAACAAACGTTTGGGTAGCATCCTCTTCAAAAATATTTTATTATATATATTCCTCTTAAAATATATTTTTTAATAAAAAAATAATTTTTTTTTTTTCAATATTTATCTTTAAGTCAGATATAAGACGAAAAAACCGCGAATTTATCAAAAACAATATATTTTATTAAACAGTTCTTATATTATATATTTTTAATAAGTTATGATAAGAAATCATTGGGTTTATTTATTGTCATTAAACAAAATGTACATTGTATGATAATGTAATGGATTATTCTGCATATTAAATTCTTTAAATACTCATTTACAATTAAAAATTAAATTATTAACTATAAACATCCAAATCATATTATTATAAGTAATAGGTAATGTTCTTAAAAAAAAAAAAAAAAACATAAGATAGTAACTATATTTAAGTAATATACTAAAAATAGATAATCGAATAGAATAATAAATAAAGAGAACAATAAAAACTAACAATTAGGTAAAATGTTAAAGGCAATCCATGCATTCCTCAACTACATCAGGTTTTTCATCCATGATACATTGTATTTTAATAAATTTATTGGTAAATACTTCATCTTCATTCTCATGAAATCCAATAAATGTGTCATCATCATCTAAATCAAAAAGTTTACGGTTATTAAAATTAACAACTATTAAAGGAATCATAAAACCATCATCATTACCATGACCAGTATCTTTATCACCATGATCAGAATCTTTATCACCATGATCAGAATCTTTATCACTATGATCAGAATCTTTATCACCATGATCAGAATCATCATCACCATGATCAGAATCATCATCACCATGATCAAAATCATCATCACCACCACTTGTAGATTCATCAACTTCTTGTTCTAGTAATTGTCTCCTCAAAGTAGGTTGTTCGTTTAAAACATTAGACAAGAATGTTATATTTTTATTATTCTGATCAATATATAAATGTTCATTATACTCTTCTTCATTGTCATAATCACATTGACATATAGTGCAGTACCACGATTGTTTTGATCTACATTGCACTCCATTGCTGTTCAAATGGTTTACAAATATAAATTCATCAAAAAATAATTTTCTACAGAAATGACAAAAAAAGTTGTAAAAGCCAGATGAATTAAAATTTGTTGAATTACAACCAGCCTTCTGCTTCTTAGAAACGGTTGAAATGCCATCATTGACAACTAGTGTTGGTACATCTATAGTTAACAGATCTACTGCATTTACATTTTTCTGTGACAAAAATTGTATTCGTTTTTCAACTTTAAATTTTTCATTTGGACCCATTGCATACTTCATTTTTAATTGAAAATATATACAAAATTTATTTGCATGATCTAAACAAGTTCTCTCATCTTCACTTTTGAAAGTACAATTTGCACATTTATAATATTTTTGTGTACCTTCAATAACTGAATTAAATGTTTTACAGTACACATAGTGTCTTCTAAATTGGTGAGGCGACACATCACCGGCTACTGATTTGCAAATCGCACAGCCGTAATTGTTGTCTAATGATGTACCAGTTTTACCATTGATCAACATGGTGTTAGTGCACATTTCTAAATGATCTGCAAAGTGTAATAGACTGTAGTTTTTATCACATAATGGACATAATTTAATATCATATTCTTTTAATTGTATATTACGTTTATGTGTCTTTGTCATGTGGTTAACATAGAGTTTTATATTTGGATAGTAACCTTGACAAAGTTTACACAAATATGTGCCACTAAAATCTTCATTAATTACAGATGCTCGATTATCCTCATTATTTATTATAGATACATCATTAGTTTGTGGTATGTATGTGGTATTATCTACTATAGACTTTATTGAACGATAATTATTTTTCTTATAACACAATTGATAATGGTGTTTCGGTAATGCTATATTGGGTTCAAAAATAATAGAACAACCTGCACATCCAGGAATACTATCGGAACCACATAAAGTAATTGCATCGTGCACACAGAGCTTATGTACTGCTAAATCATGCAATGATGAAAACGTTGTCTGACAATAATTACACATTATTATATTAAGATGTTTACACTGCATGTTTGTACTACTATCTTCTTCATAATTATATAAACAAACACTGCAAATATGAAAATCAATTGGTATGTCAGCATGTTCTCTGTAATGATTCAAGTTGTTTGTGCAAGTGTTAAACACTTTGTCACATTCTGGTACAAGGCATGTAAATAATTGATCATTTATGCTATTTTTACTTGCAGGAGTTCTGCTGTTAATATTTCGGCATTGCAATGCTGACATAATAATTGTAATATTGTGTTTTTGGAATTTGTGGAAAACTAATGCATCCATCGTCTTAAAAGAGTTTGAACAGCATATGTATAATCTTTCCAAAGCCTGATGGACATGTTCTTCTTTCTTTACATTTCGAGAACAATTTAACACACCTAAGCATAAACGACATAAGTAGGTATGCCTGCTTAAATTCAGATGGAATCTATAATGAGCGATAAATATTTCTTTGTTCGGGAATAAAAAATTACAATTTGGTAATAAACATGTGTATGGCATAGAGTGCTTAGCACAAACATTTAACTTTGAACTAGATTTAAATTCTTGTTCATTTAATGTACGATGGTTACAAAAAATGCAAGAATCGTGACATTTACGATTTTTATAACTTCGTGTTCTTTTTTTATTAATTTTCATTGAATCTGTTATGGTTGATGTTTGTACCATTGGTTTGATCATCAACTTGGAGGTAGTGGATTCCTCTATAATATCATTGGGTTTGTTTGTAGTCTTAGTGGTTGGAATGGATTCATCTTCTTGTGCCTAATGAAAAAAATAATAAATAATTTATGAATAATACAATATTGATTTCTATCATATTATAAAATTAATAATAATAGAAAACTTTTAAGAATATGCTATTAAACCACTGTTATTCCACACATGATTTGGCAGATGTGTTTCTAAGAAACTCAATTATTTTAACATATAAATACTCTTAAATAAAATTGAAGATTGTAAGATTATCTAAATGTATACAAAATTATTATTATATAATTATATTTATAACTTTAAAATATAATTATGAGCAATAATGCAAAGCGCACCACGGGCTAGTTCTACTTATGCACTTATGCACTCACAATGCTAATGCCACGTTCATGATTACGAATCGTTCCACTTGGAAACAAACGCTTACAATGATTCCAAATGGAACTTGTTATCGAAAATAAAATTGATAACCATTAATAAAAAAAAATTATATTAATGATCATTTTGCTAGTCAAAAAACTACAATATTTTTAACCATAACAAATAAATAATTATTAATATAATAATAATATTGACAGTACTGTCTGAAAAATGTATTTTTTTTTTTTAATTTAATTTTTTAATTTTTAATTATATATTTTGGATAAGAGCATATTTTTGCATATTTCAAGTTTTTTTGATTCATAAATGCATATTATTCAAAGAATTTTTAGTGCATACAAATACATAAAAATTATTATAATATTGGTATAGTTAAAAATATTGAAGTTTTTAAAACTTTTGAGACTGACAATATATTATTATGATTACTAAAATTGATTTGTAAAAAAAATTTAATAAATAAATTGATTACTAGTCGTTTTTCCGATCATTGTGATAAACTGGTAAGTTATCGCAAATGTTTACGCCGCACTACTGATTTGGTTTAAACGTTGAAGTAGCGCTCAGATTCAGTGACGTCACTGTTATAGTGTGAGCGCTTACAAGCCAGGTGGAACGCGACAAGAGAGCTTAAAACGTTGTAAGCGTTCAAGTGGAACGCACCCTACATTTTGTCAAAATTGAGTTATACATTGAACTATAAGTTTAAAAAGGTGGTAAATCGATTGGCGTCATACAATTGAGTCAAAAAACACTATTTCTTATGGGAAATACAATTAAAAAATCCTTAATTTGTGCAAAACGTAGTATTTACTACAGATTTTGCATTGAAAAATTAAAAAAGCCGGTCAGTAGGTTGTGGAAGCACTTCGCTCGTCGGGTGTCAGTATTGGTGGATGCACTTCGCTACTGGGCAGGGTACTTTTGGTGGATGTATTGAATTTGAAAGCAATGATAAAT